>CM031244.1:384924913-385009913 GCA_018340775.1 Taxus wallichiana var. yunnanensis | reverse complement strand
TCATCTCTCCTAGCTGAGGAAAAATGGACCAAAGAAGATGTAGAAGAAGAAACAACAATGTATGTAAAAAGGAAGTACAATTTTTTTCTAAATATAAAGAGGAAAGAGAATGTTTCTACTGTAAGAAAAAGGGACATACAACTTCATTTTGTAGAGCTCGAGCTCAAGATATACTTAGTGGAAAACTCAAAGGAATCGAGGCCAATTCCATTATCAAGAAGGATCGAGAGAATGAGGAAGAGAAATTAAATGAAGACAAAGTGGCTCAAGACTTCTTGACCGAGCATGACACCGAGGGATGGAGGAAAATGGAGATTGGAGGTCATTTAGAGACCTCTCATCGATTCTAAGGATGGGGCCACTTCACCCGTGGTGACATCTATATTGTGTGGGTATGTGCTTTCTGTTGTGTGCTTATTTGTAGTGTTCAATAAGTGGAAATTCAAATTGAGGGGGAACATGATCTCAATGTTCCATTTCCTTTATGTCAACTTTTTCTATGTATGTACGAGTAGTAAATTTCAACAGAATTTCCTATGGTATTCCTTGCAATGAGATGTGATGAGGGCTGAGCATAGTACTTGGCATATCATGATGTGGTTGTAGAGGTAAACCACTTGAAAACCTTCATTTTTGTTTGTGACAAAAAAATAGAAAAACCACCATTCTTGGTTGATGGTAATCCATTTGCAAAACCATCACTCTGTGGTTTGTGGTAAACCAATTGTAAAATCACCATTCTCAGTTTATGGTCAACCGTTTGCAAAATCATCCCTGAGGTTTGTGATCATCATGTCAAAATCACCATATCATGAGTAGGTGCAAGTACAAAGGTACGTTTTCCCCATGTCCACACTAAGGGGGGAATGTTAGGAAATAATTATTTAATAGTGCTCCATTGTAATTTTTTATATATTTGTGATGGTTGTTATAACCACACACATAAATAGGTTTGGACGTATAATCGCTTATTGTGAAAGCACCTGTAGGATAGTTTGCTAAAGATATTTGTGGAGTTAGTTCTCCTTGAATGTAGGATAAAATCTTCCTATATATTTTCATATTATAATGTTGAATAATGGTGAGTAGTGTTATTCCTGTGTATTCATTGTATAAACTGGTACTGTGCTTTTATACCCTCCTCCTCTACCTCCCCACTTCTCTACCTTCGCCCCACTCTATATCCTTAAGTTTCTCACCGATGCATCCACCACTCACCGAACCCCTCTACAACCCCATCATCATCAACATATATACCCTCGAGATCCCCTACTCCTCTGCCTGATGTGCCTCATCCACCACTATTGTCGGTAGGTACCTCTCAAAGTCATCTCATTGATAGAAAATCATATCACCAAGTATTTTATGAGGTAATCTAAAGTACCTATGCACCGTGGGAATTCTAAAACCTCAATCATATATATTCTCTACATGCAAATAAACCACACCTATCTCAAACTAGACAAATTCACATTCATACCTAGACATGCTTTGGAAATCTAACATATAGCCTACAAAAAAAAGTCATCTAGTGATAAACTATTGACGCACTCATCATAAAGCATACCTTAACCTATTCCACTGTAATATCATATCCAGCTTAAACCTCCATTGCATAAAACCCACAACATACTCTCTTAGGTCCTCTTTCCTCTAAGGTTTACTTGGTGGCCTTAAAACACTAATGTGCTTATAGGCCCAACAAAGGTGCAATAGAAACCCTACTTCCAAACCAAATCTAATCCATGTAACATACATCCATAGCTCTAGGTATACCTTAGATAGAAAGCACACCCCAGAATGCATTGTTTGGTGCTCCATAATCCCAACTATGACACCTACTAGTTTCCATGCAAACTTTCCTCCTCCCGAGTCTAACAAAGGCATAACAAGAAATAGCCAACATTACCATTGACATCAATTGGTTTCCCAAATCCTCCACATTATAGTACTCTCAATGTAAAATATCACTATATTATATATTATGTTTATGGAACCATCTCCATAGAGTTACCTCATAGTATGCAAATGGGCATCCTTTGTAATAGGAATTGTTGTTGCAAAATCACAAGCACCCTAAAATCTATAACTTGATGGGTTGAGATTCTCGGTGTCGCACAACATCGAGCATCTCTCAAATTGTGGGACTTTACGATTTGAGAGATCTCTCTAGATGAAGGTTAGATCCTATTCCTATATTCAGGCACATATTCAAATTGAAAAGGGTCATTCTAGATCCTACTCTAACTTGCCAAGGAGACAGGTTAAGAAGATGCAAGAAAATAAAACCTAAACTAACAAGGGTGATGCACCAAAGGAATGTTGAAACACCTGCTTTGCAATAAACACAAACCATAAAAATGTAATACAATCACCATGCACAAATAACCAGACTGCAATGAGAGATCGAAAGGAGACAATGAACACAAGAGAGGGTTGAAAATCATCCATAGACTTGTATTATTGCTCCAAAGATTGATACAGAACATTACAATGGCCAAGAGGCACAAACTTGCATTACAGTTTGAATGGAAAGGCTTGGACTCCACAAATCCACTTACGGGCAAGAGAAGAAGGGAGGGTGCAGAGTAGAATATGTCCAACCCTTTGAAATTGTCCCTCTTGTACAATATATAGGAAGAATAAGGGAGAGAAAAGGAGGGAAAAAATCCAACCCTATTTTAATCGCCCCTTAAGGAGCATTAAATTCCCCTGCCACAATGATGGGTCTCGCCGCAACACCCATTACCCCATCATTGTTCCTTGTTAAGAAAGAAGGGAAACCCATTCTTCATCATGGTGGAAGGTTGGAGACTTAACGGCCTCAAAAATGGTGGGTCCAGTCATTAATGGCGGCAGGTGGGTAGTAGGTGCCGAGAGCTCTCTTAAACGTCCCCTCCCGCTTGATTATGAACTTTTGATCGAAAGATATGGCTGCTTGAAGGTACTTCAAGTCTAGAATCTTTTCACACATATACATGTGACGGCCCCACACGTTTCAAGGTTTCACACCCTCCTCTACACTCTTGAAGTTGTGCCAAAGAGACATGTGGCATCGTCTATGGACTGATCTATTTCCTTTGATTCTACCTAAGCTCCCTATCGCGAGACACTATGCCTAACCCGAGACATGTGGAGAGCTAGCGCATATTTTGGGACCACTTTTAGATTCTTCCTTTGAAGTTGTGTAGACAAGGCATGTAGAGGCCTCTGCTAGTCCTTCATTATGTTTAACAGCTGGCTCTACCTTTCGCCACTCGGACACATGGAGGACTCGGCGCCGATTCAGTGGTCTTTCTTTAGGCCGCGCCTTTGAAGTTGCACCGATGAGACACATGTAGGCTTCTACTCTCTTGAGACTTTTGAAATGTTGAATCTGTCTCCTTTTCATACCTAGGACACGTGAAAGCTATGCGCTTGTTTGGGGTCTCCATTTTGTTGTGCCTTTTGAAATTGCACCGATGAGACACGTGGAGGCTTCCGCAACTTTGTTCTATGTCCTTATCTTTTGGCTAAGTTTCTTTTTTTTGGCGGGGCCATATGTCTAACCCTGGACATGTGGAGGCTCAACGCACATTTGGGACCTGCCTCAAGATTTTTCCTTTGCAGTTGCGTCGAGCTGACACACAGAGGCTTCCACTGATACTTCTACACTTAGCCAATTAAACGGTTGGCTCTGCATCTTTTTTTACTCATACCACATGGTGAACCCACATTCCTTTGGTAATTCACTTTGTATTCTTCCTTTGAAGATGCACTGAGCTAACATGACTCTTTCTGCTGGCCCTGAGACTTAGCCATTTTGGGTTCACCGCCCATTTGACTTCGCTGGACCCCGACTATGTGACGAGCCTGTGATTTTTGATTCTCCACTTTGGGTTGCACCTTAAAAATTGCCCGAGTGACACGCGGATTTTTCCGCTGCCCGAGAATTTTCAACTATCGACTGTCTCCTTTTTGGACCCGTGACACGTGGAAGCTTTGTGCTCTTTTAGGGACTGTCCCTCGCATCTCACTTATGAAGTTGTACGATGAGGCATGTGGAGGCTTCCATTGAATCTCTTATACTTAGTCGATTAAATGGTCATCTTGTCCCTTTTACCCATTTAGGAGCAACTTGTTGGACCTTAGACACGTGGAAGCTCTGTGCACATTTGGAGACCCTCTTTGGACCTGACCTCTGGAGGTGTGTCGTTGAGACACATGGTGGGATGGCACTTGTTAGAGACCACCTTTTGGGCTTGACCTTTGTAGATGTGCCGATTGGACACGTGGAGGCTTCCACTGTCTCTTCTTTCCTTAACAAGTTCGGGCCTCCTCCTCTTTCTATGTTTTCTTTCTGTTGTGCCTCTAAACTCTTTAATGTCATTCGCCTCCCTTTCCAACCTTGCTTGAAATCCATTGTCAAGCCTCGCCGCCCTTCATTTGGGATCTATTGGAAACTTACAGACTGAACCGACCCTTCCAATTTTCCTCTGTGTGGGGTTGTGTTTGATCAATTTTTTCCAAGGGAAAAATTGGGATAACAAGAACTACTCTCTCCTCGAATAGATGTCTCAAGATATAGTACATGACCTCCATTTTAATTGTCATCTCTCTACTATGGAGAAAGAATTTCCCTGTACTCGTGTCCCATCAATCTAGTAAGGAAACCATCAATCCCACATCTCTTGGAATCTATTGGTAGTGATGGAAATTCCCAATCCAATTGTTGTCAAATGATCCCACTTAGAATCTATCACATCACCTCTAATATCCTCTATAATGGCTTTGACTCTATCCTAAAGGTAATATAATATCTCTCACATGTAAAATAAGAAAAAATCATATCCATTATTCATTTTATCCAATAATTAACCAATCACCACCTCATCAGTAAACATGAAACAATTGTCATACGCTAATCAAGGGTGACCACACTAATCATTTTTATTGTCAAATCGATGACAATTGGGTGTTCCCACATTATAATTCCAAAAATTCTTGAAAATAAATAAAAACTGAAAAATCAAAATAAAATGACAAATCCCAAATCTACTTAGGGCTCGTCTCACCGCTTCCACTTTTAACTACTCCCGCTCACCTCCATCTCTCAAAAAACTTAAAATAAACCAACCAAAGCTCTCAAATAAAAATCAACACATACTAATGATCCATTTGCGTTGCCCATACTCAACTTATATAAACCTTATTTATAGGATCTCCATGAATTGAAAATTGGAGCCAATAGGGTCCCCACACAATCGGTGATCATTAATGACCACTGATTTCATCTGTTTAACAAAATTTTATCAATTTTTGTCTCCTAGAGCTTTCAACCTACACTTCGGCACCATCTAGAGCATATATGGCTTTGCTTTGATGCCCAAAAGCTTCTCGTAACTCTGTCTTTGACCATTTTTGCACACATTTTGGATATTTTCCTTAACTCCTTTGTCCCATGGCTTCACACATCCACACAAAAGATCTCCTGTTGGTATCTCTCTTTATATTGATCTTCCTAAAGCACACGTCTTTCGATGCCCACATTAGTAGAACTCCCCTTAAGACCATATTATGTTCCCTACCAATTTTTTCCAAGACTACTACAATCTCTATATATACCTTTGTGATGGTATTTTTAGACTACAATCAAAATCCTAGAGCATCTTTAAGAAAACCTATCCAATCAATCTAACTCTTTTCAATCCAATGACTAACAACATCTGTCATTGGATTGAGGGGAAAAAAAATATCCTTATCATACAAATTGGGGCATCTCAGCAATAGTTTTTATCTCATAGTCTACTTACATGTAGCTTCAACAAAAAGGGGGAAAATGTAGACACCAATTTTTCACCCCTAGATGACTCGACACATATTAATCATATTATCTATAATATTATTCCTAACCTAATTCCATTATCCCTTAATATAGTTCACCACATTAAAACATCCATTTACCCACATATAATATAATTTACCCTCCCTAACCACATAAAAAAAACCTAACCTAAATTACCCTACTTATCCTAACCTTCTAACCTCTTCCTACTCAGATTCCTAACCTCCCACCATTCCTAAAACAACCTCAATCCTTGGATGGAAAGTATTTTCAACTATTTTCCATCCTTTCATAGTTGGTTTTTAACCACTCTAACCAGATTGACGATGGTCTATAATGGACAATGATTGTTGTGGATGTTTTGATCCTATGTAAACACCATACTACCTCATTTATAAATTATAAAGACTAGGCATATTGGATTTCTTGTAAGTTACTAAATATCTACACAACATCAAAAGATTAGAAGACATCTAAATTTTGTTCTCATAGTTTAGAACCTTTCTAAAAAAATCAATCAGCCATTTGGAGCTCCATCGGCCTTAACAACATTCAACAAGGTTAGTGCATTTTGTTTATCATCTTCAATCACATATTGCATTAGTCACATCCTATAAACACTCGTCTCTATACCTTTGTCTAGCCATGAAACATTTTTTCTTATATTTATCTCTTTGATCAATCTTTTTCATACTAATCAAATTTAACAGAGATCTCCATCGATCCCCAATCACTACCGATATAGTCCCAAACTCACTTTACCATCAATTATCCTCTTATACACTTCAAAACATTTGCATTTTTCATATCCTATATCTCCAAGAGTTTTTGTCCTTTATCTTAGTATTAAATTTTTTTTGTCCTCGCTTCAATTATAGTCCATTAATTTTCCCTTGTTAAAATAAAATATTTTTCCCTAATTGCTGCTAATGCTCAATTGTCATCAATTTCTTTCATTTCAGTCATTTTATCTCATTATCGTATCTTGATCAATGTATTTCAGCGTAATCTCTTTTCTTGTAAAATGTATTATCTATAGATGACAGCTTTTATTGCCTCACACCCCATTACGAGCATCTATGAGATCCCGGTTGAGAAACAACCCTTTGTGTGGGAGAAGTTTGATATCTCACATGAGATTAGCTTGTTTTCAATTTCCTCGACACCCAAGATCGAGGACATCGAGAACCAACTTGAGATCATATGTGAAATACAAGATACAACATAACAAGCCTGGTTTGACTATTTATTAGACTTCAAGCTCACTACATCCCTAGCCTAGGCCACCTATCAAATAGAGCAGGATCACTCTATCCCTCTTGAAATTTAATCATATTGTCATTATCTTATTTTATTATCATATCACTTGATTGGAAACCATGAGTTAACACCCTTCAAGGAATCCATTTGGATTCCTAGGATATTCCTTTCCTTAGTAACTCGTTTCATCATTACTTAATATTTGTATTTTCTAATTGTATTTATATACGTGTCTTCTCACCTCGGTGAAAGGAGTAGTTTCTCGCATTGTTCTCGCCTCCACTTATTTCGACGTTGTGTTTTTCAAAGGCAAGTATCAATAAACCCTACTCTATTTAGAGTTGTTTTTATTTCAACATAATAACAACTAATTGAAAATCACCACAAACATGTTGTTCAAAAAAATGTATTACTCAGAAAACTCTTCAAAATTAGTTAATTAAATCAAAATCACATATATTGTAACTAAATATTATAGATAACACTTTTTGCATGATTTTGTTACTTGATGATCTATTATGGTTAGGGATTCTATTAAAATGATATCATACACCATTTATCATTAAAAACAATATGCAATTCTTATCCATTTTTGCCCCTAGGAAAAATAGACAATGGGGACTCAATAGGACCCGAATCAAAGAAGGAACCTAGGGTCGAAACGAAGGTTCCAAGCAGTTTTTGAGGTTTCAATTAGCATATTCATGAACTCAAGAGTGAAAATGAAATTGAGGAATTTTTTCCTCTTTTGGGTTTGGACCCTTAATATCAACTTAAAAATGATGAGCTATGGGCCCGCACTGCCAAAATGAGAAAAATGGGAATGAAAACATGATGAGCTTTAAAACCTCTTGAATTGCAGTCTCCATCAAGCCTCTAATAGGAAGAAATTGGAAACATTTCCAAACCGGGAGTTCCAAGTCAAAATATACATTTGGGCCTAATTGAGGCGATTGAGAGGAAAATTAGCTTGATGAATCTGCTCTGTGAGAAACTCTCCAAGCCGGAGTCCCACATTAGAGAAGCGAGATGAAGGAGGCCTCGCCAAGTAGCTTGGAGAGATAATCGGTGAGTCGTGTTGCAACAATGGATGGTTGAGGCGGGAGGGGTTTTCAACGAGCTCTTGACACTACGAGGAACGTCATGGTTATGCGAAGTGGGAGGGATTAGGGGATGAACGAGGCCCACAAAAGGGATGCACAATAAGTTCGGCACCAGGATTTTGGTCGAAAGCTTGTGAGGAGTCCGAGTGAATCGACTCATGGAGAATGGAAGCTAAAGAAACCAACAATAGGCCAAGCCATGAGAAATTAATGGGGACCAATGCGAGAGATTTAGAAATGCAAAGTGAGGCCTTTAAGGGGTTAATCGATTTCAAAGGAAAGTGAGGGTTTTTCTCGCTCGCCCAATGGTGCATTGGTGAGTGATGGGACTCCCAAGATATAGGTTTAGTCGTAAAGCGGCGAGAGTTATGTAGAAGCAATGGGTGAGTTTCATTTTGTGGAAGTCAAGTATACATTTGACGAAGGACAATCTCACATGTAAAATTCAAGTCAAAGGTGAAGGAGCTTATTTCTTGAGCTAAGGGACGAGGCTGAATGGTGAAGGGTTAGCACAGCCCAAGAATGGATTTGGTGAGCTACTCACCTCGGCCGAGGTGGTAAGATGGAGGACTCACGAGGCTTGGCCGCGTAAAGTGACCATGGCACACGTGGGAACGATTGGCGATTCATTTCATTGGCTTGGTTATGGAACATAGATGAGTTGGGGGTGGTATTATTAGAGGTCAACAAAACACGTTTTTGGAGTCAATGGGGAACATATTTTAGAGGTTGGCAAGGGGAAAATCTGAAGCAACTAGTCGACATTGTACAAACCCAAAAATCCTCGAAATCCAAATTTTCAATTGTCACCGAACTTATGGGATCAACGAGTTATTATTCGAGGGCTGAGCCTATCTATCACACACATTTGCAGAGAGATAGGTGGATTCAAACATGTGACCTACAAAATACAAGGTAGGAGCCCCACCACTCTGCCACAACATTGGTTGTTAGGAAATTTGAGTCTTTTTAATTAAATATTAGCCTCACGAACGTGCATGAGGGATAGGTAGATCCGTTATTCGAGGTTTCGAGAGTTCACTTGAAACTCGGCATCTAAAAATTCTTACGTGACGGTTGTTGAAAATATAAACTCATAGAAGTCCGATTCGAAAATGTAAGACTTCGAGAGGACGGTGATGCCCAAACTTGGGGGTTGGTTTTCGGGGTTTGGAGTGCCAAAACAATGGGCTTGCGAAGCCCGAAGTTTTTCCCAACGAAAAACCTAAAGGAACCGACCGAGACACTTGGGAGGATGAGCCATTTGGGGAGTTGTGAAGCGGTAGGTGGTAGATGTGGTGGGCACCAAGCCAAACAAGCTTGGTGGCGTGCAAAGTTAATGAGTTGCATTCAGTATAGAGCTCAGTGGTTGGGAGAGGAATTCAAACCAAAGGTGGCCTTCATGAAAAAATTGAATAACTTAAGCATTTTTTAGCCAAGTTTTATTAAATTATACTTGTTAGAAAGGATTATTAGAGGATAATTTAATGGAGGTGTAAAAATTTAGAGATCATGAGTGTAGGTAGAGGATAATTCTAAACAATCAACTCTGTGTAAAAATGATGAAAACTTCTTCCAAACTCTATTTTTGAAAAACTTATAGTCATTGGAAAGATATTTTTGAGCTCTACAGCATGAGATGATCATAGAGGATAAATTAATGAGTTAGGTGGGAAAATAACCATGATGAATTGGTAGAACTAGAGGTCATACCCTGGTGTATTATGAAGTCATTTTTTCAAACATAAGGAAGGCTACATTCTAGCATGGAGTTTGTAAATCTTCCAACCAGCCATTACAAGAAAATAATGATGATTTTTGATGGGTTTTGTGGCATTTCATACTTCTTCCCCTTCTCTCTTCTCTTGAATTTTCTTTTACAAATTGTAAGGAGGGCTCAGGAAAAAGTTTGGATACTTTACAATTTCCCTCCCTTCTTTCTTGTCTATGAGAAATATGTGGAGCTCAAGCCTCCCCTTTTATCATTGTAATACAAATTTTATGCCTTTTGCCCCCATGTAATGTATTGTATCAACTTTTGGAGCAATAAAACAAATTTGTGGATGATTCTCAACCCTCCTTTCAATTTATTGTAGCATATATTATGTTTCATTACAATTAATTTATTGTGCATTATCATATTTGTGTTGTAAGATTAAAATAGGTTGTGTTTATTGGTAAATGGGTTTGTAATAGGTGTTTGATATGTGGTGCTAGATCACCTTCCCTTAGAGAATATTTCATTTTCATGTAATACTTCCATCCTTGTCCCCTTGGAAAATCATTAGAGAAGGGTTAGATTTTCAACTCTCTGTACTTTGGAGTAGTTGGCACTAGGTTAGATAGGAAGTTTTCCCTCTCGGAGAGCTACTTGAATTTTACAAACTCACATACTTTAGGATAACTCCATGTTTGATAAATCACACTGACTTCCCAATCATTCAATTGCAAGCATTCAACGGTGTTGCAATTTCTCCGTAATTTTTTCGCACACCCAAAGTGGGATGAGAGGTCATTTCTACAAGATTTGGAGGTATTTTCTAAGAATTCGGACATCAAAAGTTACAGATTTCTGATTTTGGAGTTTTCACCATAGGGTAAAAGATCCGACAATCAATTTTTCAAAGGTTTTTCATGAGCAAAACAAGTCCAAATTTCACCAAAAGATATATTGCGGGCCAAAGATCAAAAGCATATTCTCGAGATTTCCAAATTTCTGATTTTTAGAATTTTGAAGTTTTTTGCACTTCTTAATTTAGGATTTCAGGATTTCAAACCTTTTTGGGTTTTTAGTTGTTGGGATTTCATACCTTTTTCAAAAAAAAAAATTGGAATTATGGAACCTTTGAGATTTCAGATTTTTCGGTTTTCGAGTTTTTGAAATTTGGAGGTTCAACTACACATAATTTTTAGAATTTTAGGTTTTTCTTTTTTTGGGTTTTGGAACATTTCAATTTCAGGGTTCTCTATATTTCAGGATTTTAGAGACTGACAGTTGCAACATGGTTTGACTTTCGAAAATCAACATTTAGGCCCTTCAAAGTTGTTTTCTCCAATTTTTCAAGATTGGGTGTTTTTCTTAGCAAAACTGTAGCCTTTAGAGGCTCTGCTCCCAACACATCTAGTGAATCCCAAGAATAAAACTTAGTGCTGTAGCAATAGTGGTTTCTCAAGTACATGAGAATAAATTTAACTAGGTCTAAAAGAAGAGACGAAAAATATTTATGTACCAAATTATCTCCAGGAAAAGGAAGGAGAGGAAGAAGACCACAAAGATTTCTATCTCCACCTAATATGACCTTATCTACACCTCCACATGGTAGACCTTTCCTTCAGTCCACAAGGGATCTTAGATCAGTCATAATGGCCCATCAAGTGCCACAAAATATTTTTTCCAACATCACGGAAGTAGTCCACTTTCCGTCAATGCATAGAATCCAATCCCGGTTCTGAACATTGAATAACATTCCCTACTTCACGAGAGAAATCATACAAATCCTATTTTCCATATACATGACATTGCAAAAATGTCTATGCATTTGAGGAGACTAATGAAATGGATGTTGCAGTTAAGTTGTTAGCTTCCTCTTTCAAGGGTAAGGATTTGCAATGGTTTAGGAGCTTAACAATAGGGTCTATTACAAACTAGAATCAACTATGTACAACCCTCTATGATCAATTTATAGAAAGGGAAAATAATTTTTCTTTATTGGAAAAATTGACAACAATCAAGAGAGCTCCAAATGAGAAAATGGAAGATTTTAATTTTTTATTCCAAAAGACATGGGACAAAATCCTTATGGCCCTAAGGCCAGCACTATCCAAGGTAAATTCCTATACTTCTTGAAGGAGCTCAATTCAGACATATCTATGATTATACATTCTATGGGAGGAACAACATTACCAGGGGATTACAACATAGCCATCAGAGTGGAGAACTATTTGATTCAAGTAGGAAAGCTTAGCACCTAGGCCACATATGCCTCTATATCCGAAAATGGGAAATCCTACAACTAGTCAAACACTTGAGTTAAATCCCATTCTAGCTCCTAGAAATCAAAGCAATAGTGAGGCCTCCACATCTACAAGTACTTCTAAAGAACTTTAGGAGGTCATGAATAAGCTACAAGAAGTATTGAAAGGGTAGCAAGATTGAGGGAATGAGGTGGTGATCATCAAGAAAATAAAAATAAAAATTTAGACCTTATCACCTTAAGATCAACCCAATAGGCCTTTATTTCAATCAAACAGACTTGTCACTAAAGATGCAAATCAAAATTAGAACCAAGGAAAACCTCAAGCTTCTAGGCCATTTCAACCGTATATCCCAATTACGGTTTGAACATCTAGAGCCTTGTTTCAACCAAAAATAACCTTGCAAAGGAGTATGAAAGGTGCTTCCCATGCAACCAACCTCCCAATCAAGAAATATTTTTCAATGGTGCAATAAATCAGGCCCTAATGGTACATATTTTCGGTGTGTCTCAAGAGCCAAGTGAGGAAGAGAATCAACAATAAACAAGCACACAGAAGCACCTCCAATAGAAACCACATTGGTCGACTGGAAAACAATATATTTTTGTGTAGTTAATCAACCTCCTTTCAGAGGTGTAGCTGCCAACATTAGTTAAAAGAAGAGGAACATGGAGGATGGATAGCCATCTAGTCTGATTTTTTCTCAACCTACGCTTACCCTAAAAGGAGTTAGCAATGCAAGAGCAACCCCTAACATGAAATCTCAATAAAAGGCATCTATTACAGTAGCACATGTGCCCATTCAATCCTCGAGAGAAGATTGGGCCAAGTAAGGGGAAGCAAAAGTATAATCCATTCTCCTTCAACATATTTGATTAAATGAAGAAAACACAAGTATTTCCATGTGGGAGTTACTAGAAATCCTAGGATAGTATGATTTTTACAAGCTGCAATGGCCAATTGGTCCGCCTCAAATGGTTCATCCAAGAATTAGGAAACGTTTCTCACTAATGTAGTGTAGTAAGAAGGAGGTCAACCAAGAAAATATTTAAAGCCTCCACCGTTCTATGTGTCATTGATTTTCGGGAACAACTTAGTGCACAACTATATGATCGATTCAAGGGAAAGCAGCTCAGTAATGCCAAAGCAGATAGCAGATCAATTGGGCCTAAAGTATGAATTGGTCTCTAAAGGAGTGGTGCAACTAGATGGGATAATAGTGGGAACCATTGGAGTGATCAAAGGATTAAGCCTTACATTGCATATATGCACCAATGTCATAGTCTTATAAGATGTGTTTGTAATTGACTTTCCACCACTTTTTTCCTTGTGCTTGTCAAGGCACTTCAATGCTAAGATTTGAGGGTACTTATCTAAGATTGGTCCCACCTACTTTTCAAAATGAGATATAGAGCCAAAGAAACAATCAGCCAGAACCAAGTTCCAAATTTCACATTGAGCCTCATGTGTCAAGTCGCATTAAAGTTAATTGCTTATCTTTTGATTAGGAATATTTTTAAAGGTTTCAAAAATATGTACTAAAATTGAGGGAACCAAATTTTACATTGGATAAAGGGGAAAAAAAGACACACTTTTGATCCTTACAAAGAGATAGAAAGATCTCGAACTAGGAATATATTGCTTTCATAAATTAGACAATGTACCTCTCCCTTGCATCACCAAGCTAGAAGATAAGGATGACAACAAAGTATGATAACTTATTTTTTATGGATCAAGAAGGAGACAAGATGCTATAAGATGTGTCATGCTAGTTTCACCACAAAACATCAAGTAATATTTGTCCTTTTGTTCAAAAACACACTTGTGTATGAAGCCCTAATCCATGGACTTCACTGGGATAGGAAAAGCAACATTATGAACTTGCAAGTGTTGAGAGATTGTGAACTAATTGTTAATTAAGTTAGAGGACTGAATTCCACAAATAAGGATCTTCTAAGAAGATATAAAAATAGGGTATGGGACCTCATTGAAGACTTTGAAGAATTCAACATCAGTTCCATACCAAGGAAGAAGAACAAAGCTACGACAGACTTACAAGAATTAAGGTAGTATTTTATGTGATGGATAGTATAAAAAGATAAAACACAACCCCATATCAAGGTAGTTGTGAGGACAACAGCTCTCGATAATAACATGAGTCGGTAGGTGTTCGATAATGATCACAGATCATAAAATTCCTATAAGAAGAGGTTGAGTTCTAAGCTAGGAATCAAGATCAATTAGAGAAGTAAACGGGGATCAAGTAATGAAATTATGGACAATCAAACTCCCAAAATTCTTAGTGACATTAGATTCAATCTTCAATCCTAATGACCAATTTTGGAAGGAGAAGGAAAACATTCAAGTCAAAAGGGACGATTTGGAGCCCATTTCACTGGAGAGGGTAAAATACTACAAATAAAAACGTGAGTACTCAACAAGAAAAATATTATATCACACAACTTTCCCAGGAGTTCCGATATGTATTTTCTTGCAGCTACGAAGACTTGAGAGGTTTTAATCTAAAATTGGCATAACACACTATTGAATTAGACTTAGAAGCTAAATCTATTAGGCGAAAAAAAAACAATCAACCCTCATATTGATCCTCTCATGAATAAAGAGTTGAATATGTTGATAAAGGCTAGCATCATATTACCAATCAAACAATCAAGTTGGATTTTAAATCTAGTTTTAGTTAGGAAAATAAATAGAGAAATCAGGTTGTGTGTTGACTTTCGGGACATGAACATGGCATCTCTTAAAGATCACTATCCACTATCTTCTATAGAGCAGATCTCTGTGGTAGCCGGTTTAAAAATATTCTCTCTTAGATGGATACTCAAGATATAATCAAATTATGGTGAAAGAAGAGGACCAATTCAAAACAACCTTCAACACCAAATGGGGCACTTATTCCTACAGGAAAATGCCATTTGAGTTGTCAAACATTGGAGCCACATTAAAAGGGCTATGGACATGATATTCAAGGGGTTGATAAATAAGATAGTTCTTGTGTACCTAGATGACATCACTATGTTTTCTAAGAATGTGGAAAGTCACCTCTTTCATCTCGTACATGTGTTCCAAAGTTGTAGAGGATTTAAAGAGTCCCCTAACCCAAAAAGTGTATATGTTTCACACAGAATTTAGTTCTAGAATAGAGTTACTTCTATCCTTTCATTCTCTTGAGAAGCAGATAGGGGTTAGGACTAGGAGGAATACCCGCTTGAGTGTTGGGAAGGTATGCGCGTCACTGTAGAGAGATCGGGGCCCGATTGTAAAGAACTCCTTTTTGTCCTGGGAAGGACTACCGGTTTTGATGTGGTGCAAGTCCAAACAATGCAATGGGCGAAGGCAAGGCCCAGTTGGGATGATCCAGAATCGGAAGTGATCCGATGAAGATATTCTTTGATGCTCCCAAGGTCCTGGATGAGTGTGACAATCCTCTAGTTGCTTAGTCCCATTTTTGGGCTCGATGCTCCTCTTTACAAACTCTTCTCTCCTTCTCACTTGTCTCTCCCTTGCAAATGGATTCAGATCCCTTCATTTTGGTTGGGGGAGGTCATTTACAGGGAACCGATGGTGGTTACCTAACCGACGCCGGCCGCGTAGGGACCGATGTCGGTTAGGTCAAAGTTGGTTATTTTTAGTAAAATAGCTAACTTTCCCTCCTTTTCTCCCAAGGGGTCAGTTGTGGGCTTGGTCAAGTCATTATTAGGTTCGTTTTGATTCGGGTGAGGGCTGATGAGTCATGGGTGTGGGTCTGACCAATTCATAGGTCTTAATTAGGTTAGTTTTAGGGTTAGGGCTAGGTCATAGTGAGGTGGCGAGGTGAGGTGGAAGGGTTGGAGATGTGGATTTATTAATTATAAGGTAATTAACAAATAATTTAGTGTGTAAGGTTTTAGGTGGTCGGGTAGGGTTAGGTTGCGGGACAAGATACGGGTACAGGGTGTCATAAGACCCAAATTTGGTGTCTACATTTGCCCCTTGTTGTCGTGTAGCTTGTCTTGTAAAGCTGCACTGACAATAATAAAAAGTGGTTGCCCTAGTTAAGGGTATAGGTAATCCCCTCAAATCTATCACAGTTGAGGTGACATGAAATCGTGGATAGGGTTGATAAAGAGTAAATGATGATGAGATGCTGGTAAGATGGTGGGGTAAGCTCAAGGAAGCCGACACATGTTAAAATGTAGTAGTGTGACCAGGGTACATTTTTGAAGAGAAAACAAGAAATTCATAGGCAAAGGTCGATAGTTTATCCAAACAAGGCTGATATAATCTTGGTATCCAAGGCATAGGAAGTGGCTCCAAGGGATATAATGGTAAGGTAATGCGGAACATTTAGGCATGTTCGGTAGTACCAAATGGTTGGTTTGGTTGAAATAAACGTCACGGTCTTGGTCTAGGCAAAGCTAGTCGACTGAACAAGTCAAGTATCCTAGTCGTGCTAAAACACGAACAGGTGAGCTCGATTGAACAAAAAAGGACATGATGGGTGGAGAGAATTTTTGATTTACATGCCTCGGTCGAGGTACTTAATTGGTGCAGCCGTGGGTTGGGCCGATTGGTTGGTTGCGGCCTTAGGTCGGGCCAAGTGGTTGGGTGCGGCCTTGGGTTGGGCGATGAATTCAAAATAAGGCTATTTAGCAAAGCCGGGGGTAGGCAATGTGGTGAGAAATGGAGATTGGTGGATCGGGGTAGGAATTAGGTTAAACTAAGCCTATAACCGATATCAGTTATGTGTGATCAGGTGTTTAAGATATGTTTATAGGTATAAAGAGGGGTAAACCAAATGAAAGATATCATAGGTAGTGTTTTTGAGCGGATGGATATTATGAATGAGTGACCGATATCGGTTTGGGCCTAACTCGGTATCGGTTAGGTAATCGATATCTCGGTTCATCGTGTAAAGTCATAGCTTTTGATAAAAACACTTGGGGATTCATTTGCTACTTGTTGTTCATTGGTTTGATGTGTGTAGGTAGAGGCAAGGTTGATGATGAATGATAGGGTACCAGCGTTGTTGTCACGGGTCCGAGTGGATGTAACACCAGTGGAGTGGGCATTAATAAACCATGTGGGGTTAAGCGAGAATCCGCTATTATTCACGAATCACACACAATCATGCTATGTTGCAGGCGCTGATTGAGAGATGGAATCTAGAAAAGAATACCTTCCAGCTACCAACAGGGGAAATGACAGTGACGTTAGAAGATGTGTTTCAATTTTGAGACTTCCAATTACAGGAAGACCAGTGTATCAGGTAGGGCCCAACGCAGCATGGGCAGCGATAACGGTAGTATTTGGTCAAGCCGCATGATATTTGACACAACGAGGTGTGACATTTACTTATGGTATAATGTTTACGGCACACCCTAAGGAAACAAGGTTGGCCATGGTATTAATGATAGCGGTGGGGTATTATGCATTACCTAGAGTGGACGGGGGAATATTTCCAAAATCATTTATGTGTATTATTTTTGAGATGATAGAAGGTAGCATTATTTAAATGCACGGCACCGCATATCTGATATCCCAGGAGCTATACTGAGGGTTTATGGGCATGCAGGTGAAATCACAAGACTACATTGGATTGTGCATACTTATTACATTGTTAGGCCTATGAGCACATTGTGTGTGTGCGAGCAATAGGCCGACCAATCCAGGCAGGAGAGACAGGAGTGCAGAGGTTGGGATTTAGGCGATGGGTCCAGATAGAGCAAGAGGCAAGAGCCGAGATTGTGATAGATAATGTCGAGTATTATAGGCAGAAGTTGGAGATAATGACGATTGCAGATATCCGTTGGAGGCCTTACGGGAACTACATGGTGATGGCGAACATAGCCGAGGATTTGAGGGGTGTAGAGCGAGTGAGGTGGATCGCAGGACACAGGCCAGGAGAGTACGAGAGGATTCCTCTAGATCACGTGCGACGAAAATTTGGATTTGTTCAGGATATACCCATGGATCATAGACCATACAGAAGGATCGACGCCGAGGCACCATTCTCACCTCCACAACCAACTCTTCTAGAAGGACCAGAAGAGATAGCAGCCGATCGCAGGGTAATGGATGCAGGAGTGACAGAGTCTTATAGATTATGGTGGGCAACAGAGCTGCAAAGTACACACGAGAGGGCTGATCATCCCGACATAGTTGTGATTACCGTGGAGAGAGACCGCCTGCAGGGTTTAGTTCACCAGCTTCAAACACAGGTGAACGAGACCACGAGATTGTTAGAGGCTTCGCAGTCTCGAGTGGAGAGACTAGAGGCAAGAGTCCTCCATGCGAGAGGGTAGATTCATATGTTACAGGAGAGATTGGTGGATCAGTGGGAGGAACCAATAGCAGTGGTACCTTTGAGTATGGAGAGGCCAGGTGAGTGGCATTGACGATCACCATCACTACCTAGTTCGGGACGAGGCGCGGGGGTCTAAGTGAGTTTCATACATAGGGGTAGAAGAATAAATAAAGATTCCGACCTGCACGTCGATGATAGAGAAGATGTATTTGTTTAACATCTAAATAAAATGGAATATGTATGTTGATTTGAGTTTGTGATAATTATAAGAATATTTGTGTTTTGAATGTGTGGATTGATAAAGGATCAAGGTGAGTGTTATCAATAAAAATATGAAAAAATATTTATAGTTTTAAATAAAACACAACACATGATAGGTTATGGTAGGGATGGTCGAGCTGACCTTGGGAGACCCCATGTCTCCTAAGTGCTGCCTACATAGCCCATTGCACAAAAGAAAGGAGGGGCCTCGGATGATGTAGTTCTCCCTTAGGACCGAGGGAGAGGTGAATTCGGTTATTTGGTTGTGGTTACGTAATTTGTTGGTAGGTAAAATTTTGATGTTGGTAGAGTAATGTTGTTGGTGTTGATGTGGGTATAGGTGAAGTGAGGGTTAACTTACCCAAGCATAGAAAACCATGTCCTAATTAAGGTCAACACACAATCCGAGATTCTTCAAAAAGAGGCAAAAGTGTCCCATAGTTGGAAAGAGCTAAATGAAACACGTATCATCATAGGATGAGCTTGAATCCCTAGGTACCTTGCATAGGCGAGAAGTCAATAGGTGAAAAGAGTTTTATAATCAAAATATATCGGATATACGCACGTCCCTTGAGTTTTGTTATTGTGAAGAATGGTGAGGTGAGGTGGATGGTATAGCTGGCGCAGAGAACTTGTTATAAGGTGATTATTCTGATGGAAGAGAACCAAACCAAAATAGACAAGTCCATGACTCAAAAGTACTTTTGAATACTGCTTTGATTTTCGGATATAGACTGATTGATGTGGGAAGTCCATATGGGATATGAATTTTGTTGTTCTTGAGGTCTTCACGAAGCTGATCAATGCAAGAAGCTTCTGATAGAGGCTGACTTTGTATAGCTATCCTTCGAGGGAACAGTCTACTTATAGTAGCAGACGCAGTGTTGCACATAGCTATCCTTCGAGGGAGCAAACAGTTTATAGTAGCAGAGATGCGGCGTTGCACATAGTTGTCGTTCAAGGGAGCAGTCTAGTTTATAGCTTGGAGGTCTAGATGTCTGTTTGACATAAAGCATCTAGTTTTGCAGGAAGTTTGACTCAAGAATATCCCAAAATTGTATAATTGAGAACTTGTTATTTTTATACTTTTAAGTCATGGACCAGACTAAAAAGGAGAAGGCCTCTTTAAGAGGAGGTGATGATCAAACCATGTGGGTTTGATTTTACTTTGAGATGCATGAAAAAAAAAAGGTGTATGAGGTGGTAAATGAGCTCAAGGGATGAGCGCAAGGTGGATAAGGAGTGATGTAACACTAAATTCAACAATAGAATGGTCGGAGATGCAAGGCATTAAGGGGTTCAGGATTAGGTTTACCATTAAGTGAAGCTAAATGATAAGTACCTGATCCGTAAGTGTGAGTGATAATGTAAGGCCCAATCTAATTAGGAGAAAATTTTCCACGTTTGCTCTTTTCTAGTTTTGTTACATGTTGATTCTCTTTGAGGACAAGATCACCAATTTTAAAGGTACGTTCATGAATTCGCTTATCATAAGCACCCTTGATGTGCTTTTGATAAATTTGAAGGTGGTCAAGAGCGGTAAGACGATGCTCGTCAAGAAGCTCCAATTGGGCTAACCGCTCTTGGCGGAAGTCATCATTGGTGAGAATATCCTGGAGAGATATTCTGAGGGAAGGGATTTGTATTTCGAGAGGCAAGACAGCCTCGGTACCATACACCAGAGAGAATGGTGTGGCATTAGTGGAAGTACAAATGCTGGTACGATAAGCCCAAAGGGCAAAGGGGATGTGATCATGCCAATTTTGACCAAAATCGTTAACGACTTTCATGAGAATTTTGGTTAAGGTTTTGTTAGAAGATTCGGCTTGACCATTTTCTTGTGGATAGTAGGGTGACGAGAAGCTAAGTTTGATACCAAAGTTGTCACAAAGGGCTCGTAACAACTTATTTTTGAAATATTTTCCATTATCGGTTATCAAGCGATGAGGAACACCGAAATGACAAATAATGTGATGATTGATGAATTCAACAATTTTCTCCTTTTTGGTTGAAATGAGTGGAACAGCCTCCACCCATTTAGTGTAATATTTGGTTTCCGTGATGATCCAATGGTGACGTTGCGAAGAAGGTGGATGAATCTCACCAATAAGGTCCAAACCCCATTGTGAGAAAGGCCAAAGATCTCGTGCGACCTGTAGTGGATGGTTGGGAGTATGTTGAAGGTTAGCATGTTGTTGACACATAACACAACGATTAACATATTTGCAGTAGTATTTATTAAGAGTAGGCTAATAATATCCTAGGTGAAGGATCCGCTTGAACATGGTAAAGCCACTAAAGTGCCCACCACAAATTCCGCATGGACTTGTTGGATGGTATGAATGACTTCAAAGACTAGTTAGACATCGAAGGAGGATACCATCGAAGCCACATTTATAGAGGATTCCCCCCATGACAACATAACGAGAAACACCTTTAAGAAAAGTGTATTTTCCATTACTATTAGGGTTAGGTGGGAGAACAGAGTTTGTAAGGTAGTCGTGAAATTGGTGATACCAGGTATCCTGTGAGTCAGCAGATGCATTATTTACCATACAAACATCCGCAACTAAGTAAGATGGGGCAAAGAGTTGTTGGACCAAGACAAATATGTCAGAGTCAGTTGGTGATGCAGGAATTTTGAGGCCAAGCAAGCCATAGTATCCGTAAATTTATTAGTTGAGCGTGGAACGGTTTGGATAGTATAATGGGTAAATAAGGTCAAAAGTGAATCTACATAACATTTGTACTTTTAAAGTTCCTCATTTTTACATTGGTAGATGCCAGTAACTTGATTTACTACCAATTGAGAGTCACTAAAAATGTTAATAGACTTCACATCTAAGTGTAACGCAACGTGGAGACCCAGAACAAGGGCCTCGTATTCCACTGTATTGTTAGTGCGGGGAAATCGATCCTAAATGAAAGAGGCCTCGGCTCACCTTTAAGAGGAATGAGAACAACACCCCCTCCGCCACGCTTGCATTTGGATCCATCAAAGAAGAGAGTCATCGGATAAGACACATAAGCGAGCGAAAGAGTTGCGATGAGTTCATCGGGAAAGTAAAATTTGTAAATTGTTCCCAGGTAGAGGGCTTCCGCGAGTTGATTTTTGAGAGTTTGTCCTTTGACTGATTTCTAGTGTACGAACTCAAGGTTGAGGTCAGCGAGGAGCATAAGCCATCGGGTGATGTGTTGGTTTAGATAATGTTTTGCGTACATATAATGTATGGGGTCAACATTGGTGATGACAAAAGTTTTGTGATTCAGGAGGTAATGTCAGAGTTTGGTGGCCATGAATGATAGGGCTAGGCACAAATTTTTGACATGTGTATACCTAGTTTCGTAATCCACAAGAGTATGGCTTATGTAATAAACTACTTGTTCTCGATGCTCGGAGTCATGATGTGTGAGCATGGCTCCTACGGCATGGTCGGTGGCAGAAAGGTAAAGGTAGAAAGGGCGATCGTCCTGAGGTGGGATAAGCATGGGTGGCTGTAAGAGATAAGTTTTAAGAGCCTCAAAGGCTTTATGGCACTCCTCGCTCCATTGAAAGATAATGTCCTTTTTAGGAGATGATGGAAAGGTTGACATTAATCTGAGAGTTGTGAGATGAAACAACGAGATAGATTGGAGTTGGCCCTGTAAATTACGCAATTATTTTAGGTTAGTGGGTGGGGGCATTTCTAAAATAGCTTTGACTTTAGCGGGTTGACCTCAATGCCACATAAAGAGACGATAAATCCAAGGAGTTTTTCGAAAGGACGCTAAAGACACATTTCTTTGGGTCAAGACGAACACAAAGATTGTAATAGGTGATCGAAAATAATGGTTAAAACATCGAGATGTTCACTGCGATGTTTGGATTTTCTGAGAAGATCATTGACATAATCCTCAAGGATAGTGTGCATAATGTCATGAAAAACGTAAGTCATAGCCCGCCGATAGGTCGCACCAGCATTCTTAAGGCCAAACGGCATGACACAATAGTAGAAGGTCCCCTAGGGGGTAATGAAGGCGGTTTTATGTTGATCGGTCGGGGCTACTAAAATTTTATTATATCCTGAGAAACCATCCATGAGAGAAAGCATCTCATGGCCCGCATGATATCGACAAGTTGATCAATGCTAGGTAGGGGGAACTCATCCTTTTGGCAAGTGAGGTTAAGATCCCAGAAATCCGTACATATCTGAAGTCCCCCATCGCTTTAGTGATAGGTACAACATTAGAAATCCATTGCGGATAGTCAATAGGTAAGATGAAAGAAACAGAAAGGATTCGTTGAAGCTCTTCTTTAACCAAGAGAGCAATGCGTGGATGTATTTTTCTCAGCTTCTGTTTAACTGGTTTGGAGTTTGGTTTTAGAGTGATGTTATGGATAGCAATGTCAGGATCGATTCCTGGCATGTTGGCATAGGACCAAGTGAAAGCTTGATTGTGGGCACGGAGAAAGGTAGTGAAGGTGGCTTGTTCTGATGCGTCGAGAGATTGTCCGATCTTTACAATGTGAGGATCATCCTCTCGTGTGGATGTTGATTTCTATAGTCAACTCATTCAACATGGTTTGGGTTTCAGATGGTAAGGCACGTTGAATATAAGAGTCATCCGCACCAAGGTAGGTGAGGATGGAGTCATCATCCTGGCACTCCACAACATTAATCGAAGGTAGGTCTTCTTCGATCATGTTTGGATATAAAAGGGGGAGAGAAGATGGGTTCTCACCATCACGTTGATAAGTGAGGGACCTAGGAAGATAGCATTCACGAAAAAAAAAAAAAGTTAGGAGGGATAGATTCTGGGTCTATCGACTCTGTGGGTGAAGATGGTAAAATGGGCGATGATTGTTCGGAATGGGTGACTTCGTCGTCTTCCTGGATACAATTGACACGAGGTTTCTTCAGTGTAGGTGGTTCAGAAAACCCAAGACCACTACGATCTTTGTGTTTGCGTGTTGTCATGGGAATAACCGTATGTCGTCCTTGCTCATAAAGACCGAAACCAAAACCTTTCCAAGCACAACGCGTCAGGAAGGTGAGGGAAAAATGATGGTTGGTTAGATATTGAAAATCTGATTGGAAGGGAACCACACCAAGGGGAGGTTCGGGGGTGACAGAGGATGCGTCAACACCCCCATACGTTAGGTTGGTGTGGCAATTAGGTGGTGCAGGAGATCACCTCCCCCACACGACGGTCGTAGGTAGGATGCGCATGTAACTATCCATACTCTTGTGGGGTATGGAAGGTGCTAACATTGTATAGGCGGTACTCCCCCAGCGTAAGGCATTAAAAAACACCTACCAAGGGATCCGAGGTTGGGATGTTTATTACGGGGAAGGGAGATGTATTCGCGTTGGTGGTTTCATTGGTCGAAGGTGTGGGTGCGACTAAGGTGGATGGTTGAGGCGTGGTTGAAGTAGATGGTTGGGTTGGATCAATGGGTGTCTTAACTAGTACAAGCACATCATTAGGGCGGTATAATATATTGTAGCTTTTGAAGGGGAGGCATCAACTGTGACGGTGTATGACTTCCCCTCATCCTCTAATTTTATACATCTATGTAAGGTGGAGGGAACGCATCCCATAGCTTGGATCCAAGGGCGGCCTAACAACATGTTGTATTGGAATTCTCCCTCAAGGACATAGAAGAGTTTGGGTAAGGTACGTGGCCCTACACGAATGTTAAGGATCATGGTGCCTAGGTAGAAATAATAGCATCGTTGAATGAATGCAACATGGTGCGGTTGGCACACATGTAGCTAGGAGGGATATTCATCTATTGGAAGGCTTTGGAAGAGATGATGTTTAGGCTAGCACCCGTGTTGATCATAACACGATGTACTTGGATGTCCCTGGGCGTAAGTTGAGATGAGATGGATCATAGGGTCCAGAGTGGGGTTGAACTAGGAGTGGCTTCTTCTGCGCATAAGTCATGTTTAGTTGGTTAGATGACGAGGCCACAGATGAAGTGGTGGTAGAAACAACCATGGGGAAAGAGGAGCGGCAACAAACAAGTCCTTCGATGATCGAGTTTTCTTAGGGTTGGTAGGTAGGCAAGATACTTGGGGCGATGGTGTTGAGATGCCTGTGGATTTTTGTATGGGTGCAGAAGGTGCTAGTCATGTTAAAGAAGACATGGGAGGCATGGTGTATTGAGGCAAGGTGGAGGGGTGAGGCCCCAATATAGAAGGTAGGTGTGACGGTGAGGGTTGAAGCCGTGCCTGCTATACTGGTGTGATCGGGGGTGAGGGTTTTAGTTGTGGTGGAGGCATAGATTGGACTCGAGGAGATTGGGTCTGTCTCCTAGGTGGATTGATGGCTTTATTTTTGGATAAGTCTAACCGTTTAGGTGGGTGCGTCAGGCTGGGTATTGGTAAAGTCCCAAGCGTAGGGGAAGGTTTGGTTAGGTTGATAGAGGTTGATGAGGTATTCGGCGGAGATGAGGGGGGTGGAGGTGAGGACATAGGTATTTTGAGCGTTTGTAAAAACTTTGGGTATATGGTAGAGGTGTCTGGATTAGTCATTTGCATTTGAGTAGAGCATGGTGTTCTCAAACATGCCCATAAGAGTCGTCTATCTTCTGGGGGATGACAATCTTCATGTATGGACGGGCATTTTGATATGGAAGAGAAGTGGGTTGTGATTCCGGTCCACTGGGGGTGTGATACAGGTGGCGAATGAGGCGATGTATCAATGGGTGTTAAGGGATCAACCGGCAGTCATTTGGAAAGATTTAGGTAATGAAGAACTAATAGGGAGGAGGGTATGTTCTAGAGGATCTGTCATGATTAAGGAATTTGGTGATGTAGGCTCGAGGGGTTTCTCTTCTAAGGATGACAGAAAAAGTGGCGATCCTTCTTCTTTTGCAGCAAGAGTGGTGGAAGGAGATGTTTGGGCAATAGATAAGTTGGATAACATCCGCTCATAGTCTTGCAGGGATGTGGTGTAAGAAGGCTCTTCTATGAGAAGAGAACTCAGGTGGTTGGTTCCTTTATGGGTAAAGGAATAGCGGGGCTGTCCTCTTGTCCTGATGAAGGAGAAGGGGGTGAGGACTCTTGCATCGGTGAAGAGGCTCGATTCAGAATTTCTTCGATGGAAGCCCTTGGTTGGGAGTTGAAAACCACATGGATCTCATGCACACTCTTCTCCTCGGCTAAGGTTTCTTGGTTTGTGTTACTGTTAGAGGAATGGTTTGGAAATGGTTTGTTGAAGATTTTTAAATTTTGATTAGCAGGGGCATTAGGATTATCGAGGGTTATATCCCCTGCATCAACCATTTCCTGCACTATGTTTTTCAACATCTTGTAGTTTTCGTGGTTGTGTCCCTTCATGTGATGGAAGTTATAGAAGTCATTTTCTTTATACCAAGAAGGTATAGTGTGGGCGGAATCAAACCCAGAGTGATGTTTAATAGGAGGCAAGGTGATAGTTCTACTTTAAGTAATTTGTCCAGGATCACATCATAAGTTTCTCCCAAGGAGTGTACTTGATGGGCTCGGATTTATACTTATAGGTGGATTTTGGCTGGGTATAAGAAAGTGCTTGAGATTTTACCGTTACCGCATGTATAGCTCTTTTTGATTTTGAAGTAGCCGATGCGTGAGAGTTGGTGGTGTTGGGCTTGTTAGTGGAGTCCTGGGTTCGGAAATTTGAGTTTTTGTTGCGCAACTTCAATTTCTCCTCCTCTAAGGCCTAAATTTCTAGTTTTCGAGCCATAGTAAAGGCCTCATCAAAGGTGTGGAAAGTTTGAATTTGGAAGGTGGGAGAAATGTGTTTAGTGCAGGCCCGTGTAAAGAGTTCGATGATCTTGGCTTGAGGTAAGGCATAAGTAAGTTGGTTGATGAGGCCCCGCCATTGTCCAATGAAATCTGCAATAGATTCATCTTCAAATTGTCGGATGGCATAGAGATCGGTAATGGATACTTTCTTGGCAATATTGATGGAGAAATGATCCAAGAAAGATTGGGCTAACTGGTTAAAGGAGAAGATTGAGTGCTGGGCTAAAGCACTGTATCATTCCAAGGCAGGTCCTGATAAGGACATGGGGAAGGTACGGAGTAGTAAGGCATCGTCATGAGCAATCAGATAGCAAGCATGTCTAAATGATCACAAGTGTTGTTGAGGGTCCTCCTTACTATTAAAGCGAGTAAATTTTGGTAATTCCCATTGAGGAGGATATGTATGAAGGGGGACAGAAGAATGAATAGGCTCTAACAAACTTGCTCGTATGTCAGGGTGTTACGGCTTCCTGAAATAGAAGCCTCAAGATTTTGCATCTTGTCCATCATTTGTTTGATTAAATCATTGGTTGGGTTAGATGATGGTGTTGTCATCGTAAACGGAGGAGGATTGGGCCAAGAGCCGCTACTAGACAATGGTGGGGCTAAATGTTGATAAGGTATCAATGATGAATGTGTTGGGGCGGCCAAATAAGGGTGTCCTATATAAGATGTTGAGGCCACTAGATGCGTTTGCGGAAATGAAAAGGTGGGTGGAGCCTGAGAGGGAAAGCTCATGTGGATAGATGGTAGAGAACAAGTTATGAAAAAGGTAATTTGCGAGAGGGATGAGGTAGGGGCAGTGGACGGTAGTGATATGTGGGGCCCCAGATTAACCAAAGGAAATCCAATTGGTGTAGTATGGGCCATCGAATCCACTGAGTTGGGAGACAGGGCTAAGGATGAAGATGGTGAGGCAGAGTTATTAGGTGGGGAAGGAGCTAAGTGGGCGGCTATACTAATAGGCATACCCAAGAGGAGCTAACCGTCGGGTGTACGGTCAGGGGTATGAGACAAATAATACTGTACGGTGCCAAGATTAGCATCGAAAAATTTAGCAAAATCCGGATCTCCGACAGAGATCTTGGGAAAATCATTGGTGTTCGTAGGATTCCCCATAGGATGCGAAGGGGATAACTCAGGCAAAGACACGAAACAAGCATGTGAAACCATGGCTGCAGCTTGTTTCCGGGTGATAACAACCATGGACAAGAGGATACAATAGAGAATTAGTCAATCAGGAATAGAAAACGTAACAAAATGTTGGAATTGGTAGGTTACTGGTTTGTTAGGAACTGTAAAACACAGTAACCGATGTCGGTCAGATTGTAACCGACATCGGTTAGGTAACTGATGTCGGTAGAAGAGGACCGGTGCCGGTTACTGTGAAGGCAAAGAGAGAATGTAAGAGGCTGTTGGTTTGGGGAGAACAAGGCTTAGTATACCCACCAAATTGTCTAAAGTGATAACCGAGATAGAAAAAGAGAAAACAGAAAACAAGCAAGATGCACAAGCAAATCAAGAGACTAACCCTAGGATTAGTTTTAATCACTTTTGGTCTTATGCCTTAGATGCAAGATGATGTCAATCCTAAACGAAAGACCTAAGGAGATGTCAATTTTGTTTTGGCTTGTAAGGCTACCTCAATCAGCGAGAGGAATACCGTAGAAGCGGGGGATGTTTGAGATGTTGTGTAGATTATGATGTGATTTGGTATGTGTTGTGCGGTGAGAGTAAGATTAATTTCTTGTCAATACAATGGATATTACCCCACGTGTATGACACATTTACTTAATCTACATTCACTAGAATAAAAACATCAAGCAAGAATGTGATTCACGTGTTTTAAAGCCAAATCGAAAATGATATTCGATGAAGCAAAGAAAGAGAAGAGGTCAAGAAGATGACTTTCACTAATGCAAAGATGTGAAAAGACAAATTATTTTACCAAAATGAAAAAATATTTTGTGAATATTTAGAAGAAAGAAACGACAAGTGTGCTCCTATATGAAAACAAGCAAGAAAGAAAGAAACTGAATAGGGTCCCACCGGCGTGCCAAAATGTTTCACACATAATTTTAGTTCTAGAATAGAGTTACTTTTATCCTTTCATTCTCTTGAGAAACAGATAGGGGTTAGGGTTAGGAGGAATACCTATTGAGTGTTGGGAAGGTATGCGCGTACCGTAGAGAGATCAGACCGATTGTAAAGAACTCCTTTTTGTCCGGAAGGACTACCGGTTTCTGATGTGGATGCGAGGTCCAAAGAATGCGATGGTGAAGGCAAGGCCCGGTTGGGATGATCCGGTGATCGAAGTGATCTGATGAAGCTATTCTCCAACTCTCCCAAGGTTTGGATGAGTGTGACAATGCTCTAGTTGCTCAGTCCCAGTTTTTGGGCTCGATGCTCCTCTTTGCAAACCAAACTCTCCTTCTCACTTGTCTCTCCCTTGCAAATGGATTCAGATCCCTTCATTTTGGTTGGGAAAGGTCATTTACAGGGAACCAATGGCAGTCACCTAACCGACACCAGCCGCGTAGGGACCGATGTTGGTTAGGTCAAAGTTGGCTATTTTTAGTAAAATAGCCAACTTTCCCTCCTTTTCTCCCGAGGGGTCAGTTGTGGGCTTGGTCAAGTCATTATTAGGTTCATTTTGATGCGGGTGAGGGGTGATGAGTCATGGGTGTGGGTCTAGACCAAGTCATAGGTCTTAATTACGTTAGTTTTAGGGTTAGGGCTAGGTCATAATGAGGTGGTGAGGTGAGGTGGCAGGGTTGGAGATGTGGATTTATTAATTATAAGGTAATTAATAAATAATTTAGTGTGTAAGGTTTTAGGTGGTGAGGTAGGGTTAGGTTGTGGGACGAGATACGAGTACAGGGTGTCGTAAGACCCAAATTTGGTGTCTACAGATATTCCTAGCTCACGAAGGAAATATCTTAGGCCACATTGTATATAAGGAAGGATTGACGATTGATCCAAAAGTGTTGAATCCATTCAAGCATTTCCACTTCTAAGTTATAATAATACTCTCCCAATTTTCTTGGGGAGGATCAACTTTGTTCAAAGATGTGTACCATATTTTTCGTTATTTTCAAGCCAATAACAATGATTCTAAAGAAGAGTGTGGAATTTAAGTAGATAACAAAGGCAAAATTTAGTTTGAGGCTATCAAGAATGAATTCTTCAGTCAAATCTTGGAGGACTATGAAGTGAGGTACTCCTTCATTAAGAAGCATGTCCTCGCAGTTATCAGGAGATTGAAAAATTTCAAACATTTTGTCTCAAACAAAAGGATCCAATTGATAGTGTCCCTTGTAGGATTCAAGAAATTTCTTTTCAACAGGGGATTCAAGTGAGAAAAAGCACAATCGATCTCTCGTGTCATGGAATATGACATAGAAATCAATCACCGAACTAGTTGATGGAAAAGGGATATGTGAGCAGATGGCCTCTAGTCAAGATGATAGAGAAAATCATGAAGAAACATAATCTATTTTAGTCTTACATGATAATCAAGAACAAGAAAATGATAGTGTGCTTTGACCCACTATTGGACTCCGGACATGATACATTTCCTACAAATAGGTCTATGCCCTCTAGAGATGAGAAAGGAAAAGAGGAGATACTTTAGACTCCAAGCCATTCCATATGTTCTTATTGATGATGTTTTGTTCAAGAAAGACATTAATGGATTCCTATTGAGGTGATTGGAACAAGTCAAATTGAAAATGTGCTACATGAGTTTCATGATGGAGAGGTCAGGGTTACTTTTTTCTGCGGGTAATAACTCTCAAAATAATGAAGGTGAATTATTATTGGCCCATAGTATTAAGTGACTACTATACATGGATAACAAAATGTATAAAATGTGCATCCTACACAGAAATGAGAGGCTAACAACACTTACATTGAATCCTATCTTAGTCTAACAACCATTCATACAATGGCGATTGTACTTCATCGTGTCATTAACCCAAATTTGAGCCAAAGTCACAAGTCGATTCTAAGGGAAACATACTACTTCACCAAGTGGACCGATAAAGTATCACTCAAGGAAAATTATTAGTCTAGCATATTGGAATTATATGAGGGGATAGTGACAAGGTTCAAAGTGTACCTACCACCATTATATCAAACAATGCTCTACCATTCCTAGGTTCCAAGATCACTTTGAATGGGTTATGAGGAATGGAATTTATTTGAGCACCTCTTCTAATTATTACCCCAATGTAATAGAGAAACTAGGTCCATGGACAATAATTTTTGAGAATCATTATAAGGACTTGTTATATTAATTTTTCCTCACGATAAAATTGATCAAACACGACCCCATGTAGGAAGAAATTCAAGAAATGGTTTTGTCATGAGATCCCACATTTCAAATCCAACGAGATAGGTTACAAGTGGTCTCTACAATGGAATAGAAGGGTCGGGAAGTAGAAAAAGGTGTCAAATAAAATAGAAGCTCAAAGGAAAACAAACGGAAAAGGTTCAAAGGCTTTGGGCTTCACAAATGGTTCAGAATGAGCCCAAAAATGACTAAGTATGGAGGAGACAACGAAGCTGCCAAGTGTCCAAATGGCACACCTTCAAAGATTAAATCCCAAACCACAGACCCAAATAAGTGCCACGCCCGCACGTGCCCAGAGCCCCAAAAGTTACACTTGTTGTTAAAAAGTCTTTGACTCAAGTAGAAGGTGCCAAGTGTCAAATTGGTACAATTTCAAGATGGGAGCCCAAGGCGAGAGACTCAAACTTACATCAGCCCTCCATGTGGCCAATGGTCAACAGAGGTCAAATGTGAGAGTGGGCCCAAAATGACTAAGTATAAGAGTGCAGTGGAAGGCGCCACGTGTCTTAACGAAGCTCTTTCAAAGGTAAAATATAAAGTGGGTTTTCAAACGAACGTGCGCTCATCAAGTGTCCCACTCCAAAAAAGGGATAGAGTCGGGGTTGAATTGTCAAGCAAAGGTAGGCCAGCAGAGGGAGCCAAGTGTCAACACAATGCTACTTCAAAATTAAAATTTGGGGTGGGTTTCCAAATAAGTGTTAGGCCTCCACGTGTCCAGGGTCAGACTTTTGGCCCCGCCAAGAAAAGGACTCGGGAAAAATAGAAACGAACACCATGAAACCTATGGAAGCTTCCACATGTTAATCCATCACAATTTCAAAAGTAAAAGGTAAGGGCCCAATCTCCAAGGTGTGTGAGGATGCCATGTAGACCCAGTGAGGACAGACTATTTCAAATATTGCACGCATGTGACCCTAATCTTTAGATGGCCATATCTTTTATTTGGAAACTCGAGATTTGGGTGGGAAAAGACTTTTGGAAATATCTTGACACCTACTACACCATGGAAACATAAAATATCATTCTTAACAGGATTTGGTGGGTGAAAATGGGAAAACATCTTCCAGACATTAATATAGAATCTAATTTCTTCAACTACCGGATTATATTTTATTTGATCCATCGTTCTTCTTCTTTACCATGTCAATTAGACATGGGAACTAGAATCGACAGTTGCGGGTGGATTTGAGAGAGGTATTGATTGATTGATGGTGGTTTAGCTTTCAAAGTAGGATTCAATGCATATCTCAAGGTGGTTGAAGCAGGATTCAAATTCTTACCTTCTCTCTCTCATTCGTCCTATATATTATAATTAAGGGGCATATTCAAGTTGTTGGTCATTGTTTCTCCTTTTCCCCCTCTCTCTTTCTTCCTTAGGGTAGAATGAAAAGTCTAAGCCTCCTTTTAGGAATCTGTAATGGCATTTCCTTTCCTCTTTCCCACTAACGATGTACCATGTAACATTTTAGAGCAATAAAATCTGTTTTTGTGATGCATCTGTCCATCCTTGGCTTATTTTATTGTCTCTTCTTACCTCTCATCATTACGGGTATACTTGTGCATACTTTGATGTTTGTTATAGGTTCTAGGAGCTGTGCTTAATGGGTTTTGAAGTGGTGTTCCATGTGAAATCTATCTCTGGTCCATGGTGCATTCTATCCACCCTATCATATGTTCACCTCTCTCCACTTCAGGTAGTCGGATCTTTGATTCAACCACTTCCTTTTTTGGTGTATCAACACTTATTATAGGGTATTTCACCCTCTCTCTCTCTTTATCCCCTTGGAATGGTTAGATTAGGATAGAATAGGTTATGCCTTGCACTGGAGTAGCTTGTGGTAGGTAGATTAGGAAACAAGAACCAGCTTTCTCCGAGAGGTCCATCTCAATTTTTACAAGTCGATAGCTTGAGAAATGGTCTCATGTTGTGCAATCACACCGAATGCCTCACTCCTCAACCCAAGCCATTCGGGGGTGTTGTGATTCTACACTAATAATTTTGGCATGCCCAGTGGGACACTGAGGTTAGATTTTCTCATCTTTCCAAGGTGTCTCATTACAAATAGCAAATCATAAGCCACCATGCGACCACACTAATAGTTTTTTCATGCCTAGTGGGATAGGTTTGAAGAACCTTACCACTTCATTTCATCATGTTGATGAGTTCTTGGTGAGATTCAAACTTTTGAGACATATGAAAGCACATCTTGAAAATCCATCTAGTTAATAACCCCATCCTTGAATTTTCGGACCTTTTCCATCCATTTCCATAATTTTCATCCATTTTCTTCCATCTCTTTCATTTTATTCCCATTTCATGAAGTTGTGCAATCATGACTTCATTCCCTTCATGGAACTCACACTTACAGCAGCAATGTAGTTCACCTCTAATGCATTTCCCAACCTGAATCCAGATAAGCATTATAATCAGATCCGAGACCATTATGCTTACCCATATGAGCAAGGTCAATGTCAGTTTTGCCATGGAGCTTATCAAGAACAAAGGGGCACATACAATGGTGATAGCTATGTGGAGAATACTGATCTACTGGAGAAGATTCCAAAATGGAGGTTGGCATGGTTCATTCAAGGGCCATAGCACAAATGAAGGCATTCAAGATTGGTTGCAGGGCACCTTGTCCATGGGAAGGCCCTTTTCCAAGACATTACAGCCCTCAAGAGAAGCTTGACTTCATGGTTGAAGTGTTGCCTCAACTTACACAGTGGATTGAGGACATTGAGGCTTATGAGAAAAGTGTGAGACAACCTTGTCAATGGGTAAGTCAATCACCAGCTCCCTATCCTTCATTTTCTCTTTCTCAAGCTTTATCATTTCAGCAGTGTCAAGAGTCAAGCCCCTCAGTTGCTGCCCCAAGTGTTGCTTTCTCTTCTCCATCTTCCGATATTCCACCCCACCTCAGTTCCTCTGCCCTTTTCCCTTCCAAACAGTCATTCCCTCTAAAGAAATAAAAAGTTCCACTTCCTCCCCACCACAAACAACAACAACAAAACTGGTTGAATCCCAACCTACCACTCCTCATGCATCCCCAAATCCATGTTGGGAGATGAAAATCAAATAACCAACTAAGAACAGCAAGAGGAGGAACCTAATAGAAAAGAGATGAAAAAAATTTGAAGAGTTGGGCTACCAAATTTGGGTTTACAAAGATCCCCTTGATGGTTAAGCCAAAAAGGAGGTTAGAGTTAAAGAGCTAGTGGTGGCTGAGGCTGAGTTTGCAGTAGAGAAGGAACAAAAAAAAGAAGAAGAATATCAACAGTTTGTTTTCTCTGAATGTAGTGTCCTTAATAGAACTCTGTCTAAATAAGATGCTTGATCTAATCCAAGTTACACAACCAATTAAGGAGGAGGAACAATCAACTCCAAGTCCCATTGAAGAGGAGCAGTTGGGAGAGATCAAATCAGAGTTGAAGCCACTCAATGAAGAAAGCATCATTAAAGATTTTTTTCTTTCATTTCAAGGGCCTGATTTGATTGATGAACCCATGATGGAGGAGGACCATATAGTTTTAGAGGCTCCAAGTGCGGAGAAGGCCACAAAAGAACCTTCAGTTCTTCCTCCCACTTCATCCCCTTCAAGCTCTAATGTGGAAGAAAGCTTTGAGCTTTCAAACTTCATGTTTGAGGATGAAGGGAACCAAGGTGAGCAAGTTGTAGATAAGGAGGACACCATGGAGGAGGTTAAGCACATGCAACAGGATAAGAAGGAGGCGATTATCTGCATCGACTTGTAGGATTGCTTTGATGGAGAAGATCCCATGGAGATTACATAATTTGATCCTCCATCATCAACCTTCCAAGCATATGAGCCTGTTGCCATGGAGGATAACATTCAAGTCCAACATCCTGCACTTCATAATAACTCTCTAGAACAAAGGTTGGAAGATATGAGTCTTCCATGTTTTTCACAGGAGAAGGAAGATAAAAGGAAAGAGGATGTCATCATCTCTCTCACACCATCCACCAAGGAAGGTTAACGAGAAAGAATCCATTTTGGAGTTAAATTTTAGAGAAAAGGGAACATTCAAAGGATCAGACTAGCCCCAATTAGGTACTTGGCTTCATTGGAGACAAGGGAGAAGCCAAAACCATTCATGCCTACTTCAGGGCATCAGGATGAGTGTTAAAGTACCAAGGGTCATCATCAACACCTCCAAGAGTCCAATACCAATCAACTTGAGGAGGTATTTTTGGTTGATGTAGATACCTTGATGATTTGGGTGGAGGACTAGCTTATTGTCAGTTTTTCACTCATACAAGCAGTCATATTTAGTGTCAAATCATTTGCATGGCTGCCCCTCTTAAGAAAGGGAAGCTACTTCTCCCTGCTAGTTGCAGGATTTTTTTGAGTCCCTCTTCTCTCTGGTTAGTGTAGGAGTAGGTTTAGGTTTGCTTTTAGTAGAAGAAGTGCTTGTGCACACTCTGCATGTCTCATTTTGTCTTTGTACATTATTTTTGTTCACATTGCTCTAGATCTACTAAGGCCATGACCTTCAATATTCATGGTAGAAAGACCCATAGTTGTCTTTAATAATTTCTAGTTCAAAAATGAAAAAATACAAAGCAACTAAAAATGGGTTTTGAGGTAGTCCATTTCCAACGTAGGTTCGGGGTCATCAAGTGCAAATGGTTGTTCTCGTGGATCAAAGGAAGGATCAATAGGCTATCATTCTTAACTCCATGCCCAATGGATGCTTCAAGGCCACTAATCTCTTCATCTAGCAGAAAATTCCCTTGAGTCGCCAAATTGTTATCTCAATTTTTCCCCACAAAAAAATTGATCAAACACGACCCCATGCAGGAAGAAATTTAAGAAATGGTTACGTCATACATACAAGTCCATGTTTCAAATCCAAAAAATAGGTTGCAAGATGGCTCTACAAAGGAATAATAGGGTTGGGGAAGGAGTAAATAGTGTCAAAGAAACTAGAGGCTCAAAGGAAGAGAAATGGAAAAGGTTCAAAGGCTTCAGGCTTCACAAATGGTTCAGAACGAGCCCCAAAAGTGACTAAGTATGGAGGAGACAACGAAGTTGCCAAGTGTTCAAACGGTGCACCTCCAAAAATTAAATCCCAAGCCGAGAGACCCAAGAAAGCATTAGGCCTCCACATTCCCGAGCCCCAAAAGTTGCACGGATCATTGAAAAGTCTTCAACTCATCAGAAGGTGCAAAGTGTCAGCTCGACACAATTTCGAGATGGGATCCCAAGGCAGAGACTCAAACTTGTGCCAACCCTCCACATGGCCAATGGTCAAAAGAGGTCAAATGTGAGAGTGGGCCCAAAATAACTGAGTAGAAGAGTGTAGGCAGAAGGCACCACGTGTCTTAACGACACTCCTTCAAAGGTAAAATCCAAAGTGGATTTTCAAACGAGCACGGAATCGCTACGTGTCCCAGGTACAAAAGAGGGATAGAGTTTAGGGTTGAATAGTCAAGTAGAGGTAGGCCAATGGATGGAGCCAAGTGTCAGCATGATGCTACTCGAAAATCAAAATTTTGGTGGGTTTCCAAACAAGAGCTAGGCCTCCATGTGTCTAGGGTAAGTAAGATTGGCCCCGAAACAAAGGACTCGGGTAAAATACAAGGGAAGCCACCAAGTGTCAATCCAAAGGCACAATTTTAGAAGTGAAAGGTAGGGGCCGAATCTCCAAGGACCTCGAGTCTACCACATAGACTGATCTGAGACAGACTCTTTCAAATATTGTGCGCTCACGACCCTAATCTTCAGATGGCCATATCTTTTGACTAGAAACTCATATTTAGGCGGGAGAAGAATTTTTGGAAATGTCTCAATACCCTCTATGCCATGGAAACATAAAATATCATTCTTAACAGGATTTAGTGGGTGAAAAATAGGAAAATGTCTTCCAGGCCATTAATATAGAATCTGATTTCTTCAACTACCATATTAGATTTTATTTGATCCGTCGTTCTTCTTCCTTAGCATGCCAAGTAGACATAGGGAACCAGAATTGAAAGATTGTAGGTGGATTTGAGAGAGGCATTGATTGATGGTGGTTGATCTTTTAAAGCAGGATTCAATGCATATCTCAAGGTGGTTGAAGCATGATTTGAATTATTCCCTCCTCTCTCTCATTCTTCCTATATATTGTATTAAAGGGGCATATTCAAGTTGTTGGTCGTTGTTTCTCCTCTGACCCCCTCTCTCTTTCTTCCTTAGGGTAGAATGTGGAGTCTAAGCCTCCTTCCAGGGATCTGTAATGGAATTTCCTTACCTCTTTCCCACTAACGATGTACCGTGTAACTTTTTGGAGCAATAAAATCATTTTAGTGATGCATTTGTCCATCCTTGGATTTTTTGTTGTCTCTTCTTACCTCTCATTATTGTAGGGTATACTATGCATACTTTGATCTTTTTGCAGGTTCTAGGAGCTGTGGTTAATGGGTTTTGAAGTGGAATTCCATGTGAAATCAATCTTAGGTCGTGGTGCATTTTGTCCACACTCTCCTCTGCTCACCTCTCTCTACTTGAGCGGTCGAATCTGTGATTCAACCACTTCCTTTTCTGGTGTATTACCGCTTATTGTAGGATATTTCACCCTCTCTCTCTCTCTCTCTCTCTCTCTCTCTCTCTCTCCCCCCCTAGAATGGTTAGATTAGGATAGAATAACTTCTTCCGCACCGGAGTAACTTGTGGTAGGTATATTAGGAAGCAAGAACCGGCTTTCTCCACAGAGTCCATCTCATGTTTTACAAGTCCCACATCTTAAGAGATGGTCCCATGTTGTGTAATCACACTAAATGACCCACTCCTCAAGCCGGGCCATTCGGGGTGTTGTGATTTTGTACTAACGAACTCGGATGAAAATCATAGGAATTGGCATTCTAAGCTCAAATCATCCTTGTGGGATGATAGGATAATGCCAAAGAGGTCAATAGGAAACTCTCCCTACATGGTATTCTATGGGAAGGAAGAAATGATTCCCATATCATCTTAGTTTCTTACATTGGAGCTCATGAAGCGAGATAGAGTTATCTAAGTTTTAGCCTATGGAATCCATGTATGTGGAGGTGATGGAATTGGAAGAAACAAGATAGCATGTGATGTAAACCATAGAGAAATATCAGGCCTTAATCAAGAGGTCATTTGACAAGAAGGCTAAAGCAAGGACCTCCCGAGAAGGGAACCTACTCACGAAATGGGATGTAGATTAGGATAAACCGGGGAAATCATTCCAAGTTTGATGCCGCTTTAGTGTCCCCACATGATCACAAGATGTAAGAGTAGCAATGCCTTTCAACTATCCACTTTGGATGGAGAGGAGCTTTCAATTCTAGTCAATGAAATCTATCTCAAGAACTGTTACTAAAAGAAAAATTCTTACCCTTGTATATATTAGTTTAGGATTTTAAATTCCTCTAAGTGCTTATGCACATTGGTTTTGTTATATATTAGGTTTTAGTTTCCCTAAGTTCATTTGGCACACGATTTATTTTTCCTAGTTTTACAATTACACAAGTCGGTGTGCCTCCTAGAAGAAATGTTGTAGTAAGAAACTCAAAGTCACTGGAAATAGTTGCAAATTTCAATAAATTTCAAATACATTGCAACTAAAATCAGATCGGGAAAAATTCCCATAAGTGCCATTTCTCGGTCTCTAACGATCGATTTGCGGTTTGAGCTTCTTGTACCCTTGTCCAATCAGAAAAAAACTTTCAAGTAGTATGTCGCAAATGAAACATTTAGAAGAAGAGAGAAAATCACAATTTAATAGAGTTCCATGATGTCCAAAACGAGCAGGTGTTTTATTCGTAACTCTGCAGTGTGCTCATACTTGGGAAAATCAAGTTTCGGTATAGGTTATGAGGCCCATTTTTAGACCGGCAGTCGAGGTTATAGAGAGGAAAAGGTGAAGATCCAAGGTTTAGAAAATTTTCCACTCTCACAATTTTAACTTCAATATTTTCTTATAAATATTGAGAGTGCGAGCACTAGAACAGTCTAGGGTCGATAGTTTTTAAGTGGTTTCATGGGCGAGTTTTAAGTATAGATTAGTTGTAGGATATCATTCATGAATTCATGCCCAATGGAGGCATCGGGACACTACTATAGAACATCTTGTAGGAATATGTCCCCGTGAGTCACCAAATTGTTATCCATTTTTACCCCCGGAAAAAGGAAAAATGGGGACCTAATAGGACCAAGGCATCGAAAAAGGCACCTAAGGTCAAAAATAATGTTCCAAGTTGTTTCGAGGTTTCAGGGAACACATTCAATGAATTCAAGAGTGAAAATCACATTCACAATTTTTTTCCTCTTATGGGTTTTGACCCTTAAGATCACCTTACAAAATGATGAACCATAGGCCCACACCCACCAAAATGAGAAAAATTAGAAGGAAAACATGACGATCCTTAAAACATCTTGCATGTAGTCTCCATCGAGTCCTCGATAGGAAGAAATTTGAAAAAATTCCAAACTGGGAGTTCTATGGTCAAAAATTTGCATTTGGGCCTAATTGAGTCCACTTGATTTGAAAAATAGCTCACCAAGGTGTTCGATGAGCAGCTTGGTGAGTTGGAGTCTTGCATTAGAGAAGGTATTTAAAGTATGGATCACCAATTAGCTTGGTGAGTCAAGTTGCAAAAGATGGACGGTTGATCCTAGTAGATGTTTCGGTGAGCTCTTCACATTACGAGGAGCGTTAGGGTTATGCGAAGCGGCGAGATCGGGAGATGAATGGAGGACCCGGGAAGGGATGCATGGTGAGTTTAGGTGTCGGGAGTTTAGTCAAGAGCTTATCGGGAGTTTGAGACAGGTGGAGGTCGATAATCCAGTAATGGGCCAAGCCACAAGAAAATCAATAGGGGCGATGCGAGTGATTTGGAAATGCAATGGGAGGCCCATAATAGGCAAATCAGTTTCGTAGGAAAGTGAGGGTTGAACTACTTGAGCTCAGCCCAATACTATAACATCCCAAATTTCTTGTAAGTTAAATAAACTATGGTTAAGTCTAAACATGATTAGACGAGATCATCATTAGGTATATAATTCATTTGACTTGTCAGCTTCTGCTAAGGGGCATGGTATTGCAGAACAAATAACCCACAGGGCCGCACCCACCTTGATGATCCTTCCTAAAACATGATTAGGCCTTAATCATAGCTTTACGAGAATATTCGAATTATTATTATTTACGACTTGGTGATTTTTTTCATTTGTTTGAATATTTTATATGGAACATGGGAATTCGAATAATTATTACGATAACATATTGTTGGCAATATGTGAACTTATATTGTGATGATTAATTTTACCATTAAAGCTAGGCATCAATTAAAATTAACATTAAAAAAATGCATTTTTAATTTGTGAAAATATATATTTTAATCCTAAAAGGATTTGGCATGTAAATCAAAGTTAAAAAGTATAATAATAATAATATTTTAATATTTAAAATCTGAGAGTTTTAAAAAGGGACACGCCTTCATCTGACACCAAGTATGTGGCATCACGACATGCATTGACGCATGAAGCAACACTTGGAAGCTTGAAAATTCTCCATTATAGTATAGTTTCTTCATTATGATTTCTTTTTTTTCTCCTTTGTCTGCTTTCATTTTTCTCTTCTGGAATACCTGCATGAGTTTTGGAGGAAAGAAGGATTCAACTTGGTGGAGCGGAAAGAGTAAGAGGTTGTTGATTAAGGTTTACTTCAGGCATGAATATCTTCTCCTTTCTCTGCAGCATTATTTGTAAATAATGAGGAAATATACATTTTGTTTTAAATGGCAATTAAATGAATTTGTGGACAACTTCTGATTTAATTGCTTGGAAATGAAATCTAAAAAAGAAATTGATGGATTCTGTATTCTCCTAAGTTTCCTTTGTGTGGTTTTAGCTAAATTTAGAAAAAACGCATATGGGTGTTCCTAATCAATATCTATTTTATTTAAATTTCTATTTTAATTTGATTTACGGAAACCAAAATCGATTTCTGCCTCTGGGTTTTATTACAATCAACAATAATTTATAAATGTATGAGCAAAGTGATTTTTGGGTAGTGTGAAAAATGTTATTACTAAGTATTTCATCATTTTTCCTTATATATTTGCTTTCGATTTCAATAATTTCTAAACTAAAAAGAAATTAATGTTGGAATGAACTAATTTGGATATGTATAAGTTGACTTTCCTATAGGTATAGTTTTATTACCTAATTGAACAAAGAAATAAATTACTATTAACAGTCTATGTAAGATGCCTTAGTATTTCTCAAAGGATTTTGTTATTGGAAGTGCTAGAAACTTATGGTTGTTATTCTCTGTAAATAGAATTCAAAATTATCATCCTATGGTATGTGGGTCAATTTGTTTTGTTGATCTATCGATTACCTGAAAGAACATGTTAAAATGATTTAATAGAGGTGTTTTTACACTGTTTAGTTGGATTGTTCATATATATATATATATATATATATATGTATTTATGTATGTGTGTATGTATGTATGTATTTTGATTGTTTGAAATAAAGTTATTGTGCGTTTTATAGAGTTGCTCATTACCTAGAGGGAATATGTCTAGTTGGTATTTGGAAATGATGATTTCAAACTTTTTTGTTAAGTTGTTTGTTGATTGGAAGGTAAGAAAAATAATAGTTGAATCTATACCATGTGAAGCATGATTTTATTTTGGTTTAATCGAGAATTCGTATGTTGAATGATTATGGTTTGTCTTGATCCTTGTTATTAGAGTGAAACATAATTGTTAAAATAGAAATTGGTTGTTCTATTGGTATACATTCATAGTTGTATCTTGATGTAGAACAGGTAATAATACATTCTCTGTTGTATTACCATGCGTTTTTTGACAAAATAACTTGTATATCGTTTCTTATTTTATTAAATAATTCCATCGAAAATTAGAGTTAATATTCATGCCAGGTCATTTTGAACTGACAACATATCACTACTCCAGTCTTGTAGGACAATTAGCCATCACGTTTGGATGTGCAGAAACTTATTCCTTGTGAAGTTTAATTGTAGCATGGATCTAAATGAGATCCTTGGATTTTAATTTGTAGAGGATGATATCCCAAAATTTTGACTAAGTAAATTGGGATCTTGGACCCATTGTTAATATTCAAACCTCACTATGTGAGAGTTACCATAATAGTCATATATTTCGCCTTACCGGCATATGTAATTTATGATTTTAATAAAGAGATGATTACCTTGTATGAAATAATATCTCCATATGAGCGAATGATGAATATTAGAAGTGAGAAATCTTACTTATCATAACTTGATATATTAATTTATTTGATATTTGTCAATGTATGAAGTGATAGTTGGGCAATTATTGTAACAATCAATTGTCTTTAATATTTATATTAAATAAGCTATTTGTGGCCTAGCTAAACGAAGGAATAATTAAATATACATGTTTTAATATATATTTAATTCAGCCTTTCAGTAAACTTGGTATTAATATGATAAGATTGTAAATCATGTTGTGTAGAGAATGGAAGAGTATCGTTGTAAAAGGTAATTTAAGGTTAAAAAAACCAAGCATCAGGAAAAGAGAAACTAAATGGGAAGATAAATAGATGAAAAGATCCATTAGGCATATTAAGGGATAACTACGGTGGAATTCTAAAATAGATTCATATCGGTGTAACGAGTGTACGTATCTCATGATGATACTAGTTGGTCTTTGGCATATATCTTGATATAAACTCTTGCAAGATCGGTTAAATTGGAAATAAAGTATTTATACAAACTATAAGATCTAGATAACTGAAAGGGATAGTTATGAGGTGGTGGAAGACTTAAACTCATAAGACTAGTGTGTTGTCTTGAGTTTAGCTGTAACTTGCATGGCGGAAAACTTTGGCCAAAGTAATGCATTGATGGTTGTGCATTGTCTGATCACCTAGTCCTCCAATTAAATTAAAATTTCCAGTAACTTGATCATGGGAAGTTGAACACTGAACATGAGGTAGGAAATGGTCGGATATAAATATGAAGTTGGAAAACTAGCTTCATGGTAGACCCAAGGACTTTCACATAGTTCCCATGACCTTAAAAAAATGTTGAGCTGAAATGCTAAGTAAGCATTGTCACTTGAAGTAGTGGTGAAGGGAGATCGTGGAGATCTGGATACACCCTTCTCAGCCACACATGGATTACATGGATGTTATTAGATAGATCAAAAGAACAAATTTGATTTAAAGAATTTGATTAAATAAATCTGTATGAATGCAGCTGCGTAATCTATTTTTATGTATGTTTAAAAAAAATATCCCCATTTTCCAGTTCTAGTAATTTTGAGCGTTACATTTTGGTATCAGAGCCAGAGGCTCAGACACTTGGACATTAATGGGACACATGTTCTAATAAAAAGTATCCTCTTTTATAAAAACAAGAAACTTTGGCTAGGCCGGCAACAAGAGCTAATATGGCGAGTGACAATGGGGTAAATATTGGTGACGTGTCGGATAATATGGCTGCTAAGTTAGAAGAAATCCTCAACCTTTTGAATGACACCCAAAACCAAGTTGTTGCCTTAGAAAAATAAGGTTAGGGTGGTGAAGAGAATGAGGATCGTAGGGATGAGAATCAGGGTGACGAGCAATATGATGATCAACCTGAGCACCTGAATGAAAGGACAATTAAGAAAGCAAGGCTAGCTGCTAAGTTAATAAGGTACATTAAAAGAATAACTCCACCTAAATTTGATGGTACAACTCTTGGGGATGGTGCTAAAAATTGGCTATCTGAAATGGAAAAGTATTTTGAGATTAGGGATGTTTTAGAGGAGACAAAAGCAGTATGGGGAGCCTACCAATTATCTCGGGAAGCATCTTCCTGGTGGGATAACTGAAAAATGGAACTAGGAATTAATTCTTGTATGATCATGTGGGAGCAGTTTAAGGCCTACTTCCGTCAAAGATGTCTACCTCAGCTATAATTTTACCAAAAGATGGCAGAATTCCAAAATTTGACTCAAGGAAAGTACTCGATTCTGAGAATATTGGGAACGTTTCACTCAATTGTTGAAAAATGTTTCTATGTATCAAAAGGATGAGAAGTTTGGAGTGAGAAAATTTATAATGGGATTGAATCCTAGCATTGGTGGTAAAGTAGATGTTCATGGACCTACCTCGATGGAAACAGTATTTGAAAAAGATATCAAGCAAGAACAAAATTTGTGAAGTATTTATGCCTCTAAAGAGGAAAATAGAAGGAAATATAGCAGTTTTCAAACACCAACCGCAAGTAAACCAACATGGAAAAAGGAAACAAAAATTTAAATCCTGTCAATAAAAGAGGAATAACAGGTAGAATTGTTGTGAATAATAAAAATAATGGGCATCAAGGAACAAGTTTCAACCAGAATAAGATTGAGAGAAAAGGACCTCTAGGTGGATGTTTTAAGTGCGGTGGTGATCATTTCGCTAACAACTATCTACAAAGAGGACAATGGAATAACTAGCAGAAGGGATCTACTACAGTAAATAAAGAGGGGAACAACATAAGATTTATGCTGCAGTCCATAATAAGCAAGTAGAAAAGCAAGTGACTCCCATTGAAACCTCAAGTAAGCTTTTTGGAGAACCTATTTCTGTTTTATTTGATTCCGGTTCAACAAAATGTTTTGTTTCATCTAAAATAGCTGATAAAATCAAAATAAGAGTTGGGTACATGGAACACACTTGGACTGTATAGTATGGAAATAATGTTGTACATAGAGTGAAGTAGTGTTTGTTTGAGGCACCACTAGAATTACCTGAGTTCACAACAAGATTAAACTTATATGTGGCACCTCTTGCATCCTATGATGTTGTCATAGGTATAAATTGGTTAAGTTAACATAATGCAACCTTGGATTGCTTAGGAAAATGTGTAACCTGCTGCGATGATCAACAGAAAACAACAAGTGTTCAAGGTGTTAAAAGAGAGTTTGTCACTAGGTAGATTTTCACCATGCAGCTGAAAAAAAAAGGAAAAGCGAAAGGACTACCATCTATATGTTGTAAAAATATCAAATTCAGGGACAAGAAATTGAGCCTAAAATTGAAGCATTTCCCATCTAAGGGAATTTAGAGATGTGTTTCCAAATGAGTTACCCGACTTCCACCTAAGCGTGAATTTGACTTCACAATAGAGGTCAAACCAGCAACGGAACCAATTTCCAAGGCACCAGTACAAAATGACAACAACTAAATTAGTTGAATTGAAAGCTCAATTACATGAGTTGTTGTCCTTGGGTTTGATTAGACCAAGTATATCACCATGGGGTGCACCGGTTATCTTTGTGAAAAAGAAGGATGGGACCCTCAGACTTTGTATTGATTATCGAATGCTCAACAAGGTAATAGTGAAGAATCGGTACCCGCTGCCCCAAATTGATGATCTATTTGATCAAATGGGGGCACAAAAGTGTTTTCCAAGATAGATCTCAGATCCGGTTATCATCAACTGTGAATCAAGGATGAAGATATCCATAAAACCACTTTTAGAACAAGGTATGGGCATTACGAGTTTACATTTTTTCCCTTTGGACTAACAAATGCACCTGTCACTTTCATGAACTTGATGAACAACATGTTTAGGGAATACTTAGACCAATTTGTACTTATCTTTCTTGATGATATATTAATATACTCCAAGAATGAGGAAGAACATGATGAACATTTAAGGATTGTGCTGGGAATTCTCATAAAAACAAAAATTATATGGAAAACTATCTAAGTGTGCTTTCTATCAATACGAAGTAGAATACTTAGGCCACATAATAAATAAAGAGGGAATCTTGTTGGACCCTTCAAAGATCAGTGCCATCATGAAATGGCCAGCACCAAAGGATGTGCATGAAGTGAGAAGTTTTATGGGTCTAGCAGGCTACTATCGGAAGTTCGTAAAGGACTTTTCTATGTTAGTGGGACCTATCACTTCTTTGTAAAAGAAGGGTAATAAATTCGTTTGGGACATCAAGTGTGAAGAATCCTTTAAGGAGTTAAAAGGTAGACTCACAAGTGCTCCGATGTTGAAGATTCTAGATCCAAACGGGAATTTCTTAGTGGTAACTGATGCTTCAGGGGAAGGTTTGGGCAGAGTACTACTACAAGATGGGCATGTGGTAGCTTTTGAAAGTAGGAAGTTGAGGGTGCATGAAGTAAATTATGCACCACATGATCTTGAGCTTGCTGCGATTGTTCATGCGCTGCAGGTATGGAGGCACTATTTGCTTAGAAAACCTTTTGAACTCAAAACAAATCATCTTGGGCTGAAATACATCTTTACACAGCCGAATCTAAATGCAAGGCAACAAAGATGGCTGGAGTTCCTAGAAAATTATGAATTTGATATAAATTACATTAAAGGAAAAGAGAATAGGGTGGTTGATGCCTTAAGTCGTAGAAAGTATATTGTTGTTATAATTACATTAAGAACCGAGTTTAAAGATGAAGTAAAATATGAGTTAACAAATGGCCCTATTACAATCATGTTAAAACAACTTTAGAAAAATATCCAAGGGACAAAAAGTATGATGGTTTCAAGCTGGAAACAGATGGGATTCTATGTTATAACAACGAATATATATGTACCAGAGAGTAAAGAACTTAGAAGTAAATTCATGAGATAATTTCATGATGTTCCCTATTCGGGACATCCAGGAGTAACAAAAATGATGGTGGACATCAAAAAGAAATACTTCTAGAAAAAGATGAAAAGTGATGTGATTCTTTATGTCTCACAATGCCTAGAATGTCAACAAGTAAAGGCTGAACATTCACATCCAACAGGATTATTATATCCTCACAATGTGCCAGAATATAAGTGGCAAGTTATAAGTATGGATTTTGTCCAAGGTCTACCTATGTCCCAAAATAAACATGATGTTATACTTGTAGTTGTAGACAAGTTAACTAAAGTGGCACATTTTATAGCAAGTAATTTAAAGGATAATTCACCCATACTAGCAAAAAGGTTTGTGTAGGAAGTTTTCCGATTACATGGAGTTCCAAAATAATAATTTTAGACAGGGACTCAAGGATAACTTCTAGATTTTGGTAGACATTGTATGCTACCTTAGGGACAAAATTGAACATAAGTTCTGCCTACCATCCTGAAACTGAAAGAGTAAATCAAGTACTAGAAGATTTACTAAGAATATATTGCATGGATCAGCAATACAAATGGGAAGAGTATCTTCCCTTGGTTGAATTTTCCTATAATAATACCTACCATTCTTCCATTAAGATGGATCCTTTTGAGGCCTTATATGGTCGTAGGTGTAGAACACCAATAAGTTGGGATAATCTTGTAGATAGACTACTAATTGGACCTAAAATGTTGTTGAAAATGGAAAAATAGGTTAAATCAATCCAGGAAAGATTGAAAGAGGCTACAAATAAACATAAAAGTTATGTAGATTTAAAAAGAATTAACAAAAAAATTAACGTGGGAGATAAAGTTTTTCTTAGGGTCAAACCTAAAAAGAGTTCCATTTCATTTGGCAAGTTAGCCAAACTATCTCCTAGGTTTGTAGGACCATTTGAAGTCCTATAGGTCATTGGACCAGTAGCCTACAAGCTAGCACTGCCTCCCGCTCTATCCAAGATGCACAATGTATTTCATGTATCCTTGCTTAAGAAATATGTACCTAATTTAACACATGTACTTAATTGGGATTCATTGCAGGTTCTGGATCCAGGGGTAATCATGGTTGACCTATAAGGATCTTTGAAACCCACAAGTTGCACTTAAAAAACCGTGATGTTTCTGATGTAAGGTCTAGTGGGACCAATACTCTAAAGAAAGTGCCACTTGGGAAAATATGGAAGATATCCAGACTACTTTTCCGCATTTGTTTGACTGATTTTAAAGAATATATTTTTGTTATAGTGCTAAATTCAGTTTTTCTGTAAAGAGGTAGATAAGTAAATCCTGTAGATAAGCTTACAACTGAATATTGGAACTAAGGTACTTTTTGATGAATAGTTACTTATTGAAGATTTTGTAATGAACCTAGAAAATATGTCATTTAAGCAGTAATATGTTATGTCTACAGATTATGTGACTGATTTTCTAGATATATAAGGGATGTTGTGACCTTTATGATTCAACTGAAATGATATTGATACAAATTTTAAACTAATTTGAAATATATTAATGCCACAAATGAATGATGGGTTTAGTTTTTCTATTTATCCTGAAATCATCGAGACGATGATTATTCTAAGGGGTGGAGTATGTAACATCCCAAATTTCTTGTAAGTTAAATTAACTACGGTTAAGTCTAAATAGGATTAGACGAGATCATCATTAGGTATAAAATTCATTTGACTCATCAGCTTCTGTTGCGGGGCATGGCATTATGGAACAAATAACCCCGCAGGCCACACCCACCTTGATGATCCTTCCTAAAACATGATTAGGCCTTAATCATAGCTTTACGAGAATATTCAAATTATTATTATTTACTGAACTTGGTGATTTTTTTCATTTGTTTGAATATTTTATATAGAACACGGGAATTCGAATAATTATTACGATAACATATTTTTGGCAATATGTGGACTTATATTATGATGATTAAATTTACCATTAAAGGTAGGTATCAATTAAAATTAATATTAAAAAAATGCATTTTTATTTTGTGAAATTATATATTTAAATCCTAAAAGGATTTGGCATGTAAATCAAAGTTAAAAAGTATAATAATATTAATATTTTAATATTTAAAATCGAGAGTTTTAAAAAGGGACACGCCTTCATCGACACTAAGTATGTGGCATCACAACATGCATTGACACATGAAGAAAAACTTGGAAGCCCGAAAATTCTCCATTATAGTATATTTTCTTTGTTATGATTTCTTTTTTTTCTCCTTTGTCCGCTTTCATTTTCTCTTACGGAATACTGTATGAGTTTTGGAGGAAAGAAGGATTCAACTTGGTGGAGCGGAAAGAGTAAGAGGTTGTTGATTCTGGGTTTACTTTAGGCATGAATATCTTCTCCTTTCTCTGCAACATTATTTGTAAATAATGAGGAAATATACATTTTGTTTTAAATGGCAATTAAATGAATTTGTGGACAACTTCTGATTTAATTGCTTGGAAATGAAATCTAAAAAGGAAATTAATGGATTCTGTATTCTCCTAAGTTTCCTTTGTGTGGTTTTAGCTAAATCTAGAAAAAAATGCACATGGGTGTTCCTAATCAATTTCTATTTTATTTAATTTTCTATTTAAATTTGATTTCAGAAACCCAAATCGATTTCTGCCTCTAGGTTTTATTACAGTCAACAATAAGTTATTTGTATGAGAAAAGTGATTTCTGGGTAGTGTGAAAAATGTTTTTACTAAGTATTGCATCATTTTGCCTGATATATTTGCTTCTGGATTTCAATAATTTCTAAATAGAAAAGAAATTAATGTTGAAATGAAGTGATTTGGATATGTATAAGTTGATTTTCTGTAGGTATAGTTTTATTACACGATTGAACAAAAAAATTAGTGTTAACGATCTATGTAAAGATGACTTAGTTTTTCTCAAAGGATTTCATTGTTGGAAGTTTTAGAAACTTATGGTTGTTATTCCATGCTATATATATATATATATATGTGTGTGTGTGTGTGTGTGTGTGTGTGTTTTGATTGTTTTAAATAAAGTTATTATACGTTTTATAGAGTTGTTCATTACCTAGAGGGAATATGTCTAATTGGTATTTGGAAATGATGATTTCAGATTGTTTTGTTAAGTTGTTTTATGATTGGAAGGTAAGAAAAATAATAGTTGAATCTGTACCATGTGAAGCATGATTTGCTTGTGGTTTAATTAAAATTCAGATGTTGAATGATTATGGTTTGATTATGTCTTGATTCTTGTGATTAGAGTGAAACATAATTGTTGAAATAGAAATTGGCTATTCTATTGGTATACATTCATAGTTGTATCTTGATGTAGAACATGTAATAATACATTCTTTGTTGTATTACCATGTGTTTGTTGATAAAATAGCTTGTATATCGTTTCTTATTTTAGTAAATAATTACATCAAAAATTGGAGTTAATATTCATGCCAGTTCATTTTAGCGACAACATATCTCTACTCCAGTCTTGCGGGACAATTAGCAATCATGTTCGGATGTGCGAGAAAATTATGCCTTGTGAAGTTTACTCGTAGCATGGATCTAAATGAGATCCTTGGATTTCAATTTGTAGAGGATGATATCCCAGAATTTTAACTAAGTTAATTTGGATCTTGGACCCATTGTTAATATTCAAACCTTACTATGTGAGAGTTACCATAATAGTTATATATTTCGCCTTAACGGCATATGTAATTTATGATTTTAATAAAGAGATGATTACCTTGTATGAAAGAATATCTCCATATGAGCAAATGATAAATATTAGAAGTGAGATATCTTACTTATCATAAATTGATATATTAATTTATTTGATATTTTTCAATGTATGAAGTTGATTGTTGGGCAATTATTGTAACAATCAATTTTCTTTAATATTTATATTAAATAAGCTATTTAGTGGTGTAGCTAAATGAAGGAATAATTAAATATACATGTTTTAATATATATTTAATTTGGCCTTTCATAAAACTTGGTATTAATATGATAAGATTGTAAATCATATTGTATAGAGAATGAAAGAGTATCGTTGTAAAAGGTAATTTAAGGTTAAAGAAACCAAGCATCAGGAAAAGAGAAACTAAATGGGAAGATAAATGAATTGGAAAGATCCATTAGGCATATTAAGGGATAAGTACATGTGAAATGATAAAATAGATTCATATCAGTGTAACGAGTGTACGTATCTCATGATGATCCTAGTTGGTCTTTGACATATATATCGATATAAACTCTTGTAAGATAGGTTAAATTGGAAATAAATTAAATACAAACTATAAGATCTAGATAACTGTGAAAGGGATAGTTGTGAGGTTGTGGAAGAATTAAACTCATAAGACTAGTGTCATGTCTTGAGTTTTCTTGTAACCTACATGACGGAAAATTTGGCCAAAGTAATGCATTGATAGTTGTGCATTGTCTGATCACCTAGTCCTCCAATTGAACTAAAATTGCTAATAACTTGATCATGGGAAGTTAAACACTGAACATGAGGTAGGGAATGGTCAGATACCAAAATACGAAGTTGGAAAACTAGCTTCATGGTAGACCCAAGGGCTTTCACATAGTTCCCATGACCTTAAAAAAATGTTGAGCCGAAATGCTAAGTAGTGGCGAAGGGAGATTGTGGAGATCTGGATACTCCATTCTCACCACACCGGCTTACACAGATGTTATCAGATAGATCAAAAGAAAAAAATTTATTTAAATAATTTGATTAAATAAATTTGTATAAATGCAACTGTAATCTATTTTTATGTATGTTTAAAAAAAAATCCCCATTTCCTAGTTCTAGTAATTTTGAGCATTATAAATACTTCATCGTGAGTGATGGGACTCCCTCAATGTAGATGTTGATTCATAGAAGTGGCAAGATATGTAGAAGCGATGGGTTGAGTTTTGTTTCATGGAAGTTGGGCATACATTCGATAGAGGACGGGCTCACAAGTAAAATTTGGCTACATGGGGAAGGAGCTCATTTCATGAGAAAATGGACAAGACCGAATGTCGAAGGGTTGGAACAACCCAAGCATAGATTCAATGAGATACTCACCTTAGTGAAGTGGTACAATCATGGATGATTTGTAGGCATGGCCACGAAAATTGGCCATGACACATGAGGGGAACTAGTGGCGAGTCGTTTCATTGGCTTGACTGTAGAACATAGGCGAGTCGGCATGGTGGTATTTTCGAGAGGTCAACCCAACGCATTTTTAGAGTTAATGAGGTCCCTATTTCAGAGGTTGGAAGGGAAAGTTCTGATGTGGTGATGGTGAGTCGACATTGTCTAAAACAAAAAAATCTATAAATCCAAATTTTCGGGGTCAAGCAAACTTGTGGGGTCAATGAGTTGCTTTTATGGGTTTCTAAGAGTTGAATTCGAACTCGGCATCGGAAAATTCCTAAGTGGTGGATTCTTAAACTCCTTACTCGGGAGTTGGAGATGTCTGAATTCTAAAAATGTTGGAATTCGGAGGATGGTGATGTCGAAACTCGGGAGATGGTTTTTCGGGGTTTGGAGCGCCAAAACCCTGAAACGATGGGATTGCAAAGTCCGAAGTCCTACCAAAAAAACTCTTAAGGATCCCACAAAGCCTCCTGGGAGGACAATACATGTTGGGAGTCATGAAACTTTAGGGAGATGTGGTGGGATGAGGATCGAAGGACCCCGCACATGAGCCAAAAATGCACAAAGGAAGGGCGAGCTTTGCTGACGCCGGAGGGCTAAAAAGAGGTTTCCCACACATAACAAATTAGTAATTGCAGTGTCCTATATACAGTCTCTTCATTTTTTTAGTATTATAATGAGAAAGTAAAAATCTTGAACACGTGGCAGTCTGTGTTAAGTTGAAATGTTTCATCAAATATTTAATGCTGTCCTTTCTGACAGACTTGTCGGCGCCCCTCCCTGCAGCCTCCGCAGCAGCAAGTACTGCTGCAATAGCTCGCATTCTTAGCAGGAGGGCGCCCTTGAGCGCGCATTTTGCACTATTTTTGGTGCATGTGCGGGATCTATGAGCCAATATAGTTCGGTGGTGTGATTTGCATTCAATACAAGGCTCATTGGTAGGGGAGGAATTCAAACAAAGGGTGGCGGCCTTCACAAAAATTGAATAATATAAGCATTTTTAGCCAATTTTTATAAAAATACACTTGTTGGAAAGGAATCTTATAGGAGAATTTAATGGAGGTGCCAAAATTTAGAGATCAGGAGGGTAGGTGGAGGATAAACCCAAATAAACAACTTTGTGTAAAACGATGACAACTTCTTCCACACTCCACGATTATTAACATACTTACAATCATTGGAAAGCTATTTTTGAGCTCTACAACATGAGGTGATTAGAGGGGAGAAATTAATGAGTTCGATGGGAAAAATACAATGTTGAAGTTGTAGAGACAGAGGGCATACCCAAATGTATCATGAAGCCATTTCTTTCAAACACAAGGAAGGGTGCAATGTAGCATGGATTTTACAAATCTTCCAAGCAACCATTGCAATAAAATAATTATGATTTTTGATGGGTTTTGGAGCATTTATAACTTCTTCCCCTTCTCTCTTCTCTTGAATATTCTTCTATAAATTGTAAGGAGGGGCTCAATAAAAAGGTTGGATACTTTGCAATTTCCCCTCCCTTCTTTCTTGTCTATGAGAAATCTATGGAGCTCAAGCCTCCCTTTTATCATTGTAAGATAAATTTCATGCTTTTGAAACCCATGTAATGTATTATATGAACTTATCAATAAATAAAACAAATATGTGGATGATTCTCAACCCTCCTTTGTGTTTATTGTATCTTATTTGATCTTTCATTACAGTTAAGTTATTGTGCATTATCATATTTTTGTTGCAGGGATTAAAATGGGTTGTGTTTATTGGTAAATGGGTTTGCAATAGGTGTTTGATCTGTGGTGCTAAACCACCATCCTCAAACTTTCTTATTTTCATTCTTATGCAATGCAAGTTATTCAACACTCCTTGGTGCATCACCTTCCCTTAGAGTAGATTTCATTTTCATGCAATCCTTCTATCCTTGTCCCCTTGGAAAAGCAATAGAGTAGGGTTATATTTGTAACTCTATACACTTTGGAGTAGTTGGCACTAGGTTAGGATAGGAAGCCGAGTCTTCTCCGGAGAGCTATCCCATTTCGCAAAGTCCCACACTTTAGGATAGCTCCATGTTTGACAAATCACACTAACTGCCTAATCATTCAATTGCAAGCATTCAAGGGTGTTGTTATTTTTCCACAACAATAAAATAAACCAAAAATAATCTACAATAACAATAATATGTCCCGTAATTTCCTATATATATATACATGGGTTTGTAAATTCCTATGTATGTTCTTATTGGTATATAATAATAAACATGATCCCTATCTCATGGTACCATCGTGACCGCTTGTTAAAAGTATCTAGTGTGTTCAATGGGAATTTAACATAGGTTAGTGATTGAATATTATATGATCTAGTTAATTTTAACATGCAAGAATATCAATATCCAATGTAAATTATCTGAAATTAATGTTTGAAACTAGCATTACCACGTAAATTATCCATAGTTTGGAAGATGTACAATAATGGATTATAAATTTGTTTATTTAAAATAATTATTTTTTATTTTGTGGATTATCCATGCAAATTTAAATTGTTGGATAATGTAAATTATTATTGATTCATATTTGTTAGCATATATTATCAATATTTCTAATGTTAAATGTCATAAGAATTATAAAAATGTATATAGTTCTTCCAGGATGCTAATTCCATGCTTACCATTAATGGTGTCTACTTTGACATGTTTGAGCTTTACAAATTCATCTAGAAAGGTTTTCCCTTGTCTCTCGGTGCTTTATGTGCTTGTTTCATAGGGGTTCAGTTATCTTCTTTCCAAGTTTGCTTCATAAGGGTTAGTTAAGGGAATTTCTCTTCCTAATTATGATTTTCCATGTAAAGGGATTATCCATGCAAATTTAAATTTTGCAAATTTAAATTTTTGACTGATGTAAATTATTATTGATTCATATTTATTAGCATATATTATCAATAGTTCTAATGTTAAATGGCACAAGAATTATAAAAAATGTATATAGTTCTTCCAGGATGCTAATTCCATGCTTACCATTAATGGTGTCTACTTTGACATGTTTGAGCTTTACAAATTCATTTAGAAAGGTTTTCCCTTATCTCCGGTGCTTTATGTGCTTGCTTCATAGGGGTTCAGTTATCTTCTTTCCAAGTTTGCTTCACAAGGGTTAGTTAAGGGAATTTCTCTTCCTAATTATGATTTGTAGCTTCTTAATGGCCACTTTGTTGATGACTCTTTCTTAATGTTATCTCAAATCAAGAGATTGTTACCAAAACCTTACGAAGCATGGATATTTTTTCTTCGCCTGAAGTTCCTCCATTGAATGGAAAAATACTTAATGTTATAGACATTCTATGGATCCTATGCCTTTGTAGCTCGAAGGTCATTCTTGGCAATGGATTCAACTAGGGGTTCAATTCAAGTTTCTAGGAATTCCTTTTGCTTTCCAGGTTTCTCTGTTACTTTGTTGTCTTATGTTTTCTAGACAAGAGAAAAAAATTACATATTGGATTACTAAGCCCCTCTATCTTGCTTTGACAAGTTTTAGATTTTCTCTAAGGTGCTCGATGCAACTCATGTTTATTATTATTCATACTTTGGGTGCCCTCTAAAGCTTTGTATGCTAAGTTGGAAAATTTTCTTAGAGATTTCTTATGGGCTAACACTAATAATCATACATGCTTCCAGAGAGTAGCTCGGGTCATATTTTTCTCTCCTAAAGAGAGGGGTGGCTTAGGTCTCATTGAAATTTCAATGCAAGGCATTACTTTAAGTGTGTAGTGTATTATAAAGGGTTTAGAGGGCTACGAGGCCTAAAAAATTATGTTTCATCATTGCATCTGTCAAGGGGGTTCTGTTTGGAAAACAATCATGGAAAAAATTGGGTGTGCAAATTCTATTTCTCTCCCCTATTCCAGTCAAAATTGGAGGAACATTTGTTATGAAAAGTGTTTTAAAGGCATTAGAACTAGTCAAAATCCACCTAAGATAGGTGGATGATGGTTTTAGGACCGAGATGTCCATTAATTTGCACTCTTTATGGTGGTCTCTTATTGTTAATTTTCACAATGTTCCCTTTGTTATGGTCCCATGGGTTAAAATCCTCTGACTTTTTAAGCATGGAATCAAATTTCTTAGGGATATTTTCTGTAAAGCCACCCATTCTTGGAAACCTTGGGTCCTTCTCAAAGTGCAATTTAACCTCAACAATGGAGATAAAGAATCTATTCAAGAAATTCATAATGCCATACCTAAGGAGATGCTTCACAAAATTGGTGTTTCTCCTCCTACTCAATGGTGTCATGATTGGAAATGGCCCACTGCAACTCCCTTCAATCGGTACAAACCCCAGCTCGGCTACCAGCTTCTTATGCCTTCACACATTATTTTGTAGAAATTGAATAAGACCTAGGAGCTCAAATCCCACATAGGGTCTTGAAGTGAAAATTCAACAACATTTGGAAATCTCTCATAGAGGTGAAAAAGTATCATTTCCTCTAGTGCCTTATTTAATAGGGTTTTCTAGTTGGTATATGTCTATAACATCTTGAGGTTGTCAATCCTTTGTGATGTGCATGCCAAAGCATCCCGAAACCTTTATGCATTAGTTCTTGTTTTTCCTACTTGTTCGGTCTATCTGGACGTGGATTCACTCCCTCTTCCAACCTTTTTGCCTAGAACCCTTTACCTATAATTTTTTTTTAATGGGGGACTCAACCTTACTTCTACAAAATTCAAAAAAATTGGAAAATATTTCGTGTAGAAATTATTTTTGAAATTCGAAAGATTCAAATGAATTTATTTTTAATCAAACTTCGTTTAGCCTTGATTTTTATTTGTATTCTAAAACTACGCTTATTACTCATGTGTTTCTTCATATCAAGGTCGAGGAAAAGAAAGACCATTTGGAGGTGGAACATCTTCAGGACCTTCTCACCACCGGATAGCACCCCCGATCTCTCAATCGAGTTCCATCTACTTCATGTCATCCTTCACCACTAGGAGATGAGCCCCACATCCCCCATGCCTCAGTCTCATGGTCAAGTTTCTCATCAATGAAAGCATGTCGGGGCTCATGCAGCCTTCCTCTCCTACTGGCGACAGTCTAATGGAATTTTCCAGCGGCTTAGTGGTGATGATTGGGGGTCCTCTACCCCAAGATGATGACTAATCTAGTAGGGGGATCCTCCCTCCATCCACAAATAGTTGTAGTGGCTCTTGGTGACCTTCCTCCCCTATGGCCTTTTGTTCCAAACAGGGTTCTCACCCTAACTTAAATTTCCTCACTTAGCTCTTGTTATTTCTCTAACTAGATAGAATGATTTGAATTGCGATTAGGGAGATGGGTGGGATCATGTGCTATCTTCTCCGACCCCCATACAATGGGTTGTGGTGATGCTTTGCACGGATCGCCGCCTCCACCTCCTCCTTCATCTTCCATGTTCACTTTATTCTTTGCTTAATTCACTTCATGTGATTTTTGACATCTGTGACTTGCTCTTTGTTCATCCGCTTTTTGTATCCCATGGCACATGTGTGCCTAGTGTGGTGAAATTTTTGGGTGTCACTTCTCCACCCGCTTTTTGGTTGGAAACCCTATGTACTTTTGTTAATCATATCAATACAAAATTGTGTTTCAATAAAAAAATGGATATAGTTTATATTTGTAGATAACACACAATTAATACTTTAATTTTTTAGACTTTTTACAATTTAAATTTGAACCTTAATAATGTGAAAAAATAATTAGAATAATAAGGCATTATATAGTGTAAATTATCAACCAAAAATAAAGTTAAGCAATTCACTAAAGCGTCCCACAATGATTGTACTATTGAATTGTGTAGATAATATACACTCATAATTTTAGTAGTGTAGACTCTTTACAAAAATTCACTTCAAAAATTTAATTTATTTAATCTAAGGAAAAATGTGATTTTTCGTGAATTTAAAATTTAAAAGTGAATGTTCTACAAACATAAATTTGAAATCTAAGAGATTTGTGAAAAACCTACATTATATTTTATCAAAAGTTTCCATTTATATAGATAATTAACATTTTTCTATAAATGATTCATTAAGTTTAGTTATATTAACGCAAACTATCAACAAATATTATTCTAATAGTTACACTTAACTAGCTAGTATTATTGCTTGTGATAAAACTAAAATTATTCATTTATAATTTTTATTTGATTACTTGGTTTACTAATGAACAATTTCAAAACAAAGGGTGATGTATAGTATTCATGATTAAATTATATTTAATGTATTTTATTATTGTATATTTTTAGAAAACTCGAATTAAATAGTACATTCATTGCACACAATCCATATATTTTAATTTTTTTGGATGATAAACAATTAAGTGTTTAGAATTTTCATAATTATTGTTTAGCCTTATAAATGAAGTAATATTTTGAAATCGTTAAACATTATATAATATAGACTATAAACAAATAGAATAGATTGTAGTGTATTTTTCATATAAGGAATCATTTCAATTAACAATGGGTTCATACAATGAAATAATTTTTTTAAGGATATGCTATTTACCTAATTTAAATATTAAAATACATTAAATAAATCATTAATTTGAATATAAAAATAAAATAATTTTGAAGAATTATTCAATCCACTTTAAATTCACCTTACAAATTCTTGTTTTGATCGAGTCTTAATAAAATTTACAATCATTATATAATTTTTTACATAAGAGTTTTTAATAATATATGAAAAAGAAATTAAATAATTAAAAGCATATTTATTATATATAAACAATAAATAACTTATATATTAAAATATGTTGCAATTTTCATTTACACATATTAAGGTGTAATTCAAAGTTGATACTTTTATCATTGTCATTAATAAATACAAGGAGATGCCCTTTACTTTTGTGAGTAAACATGAAATATAAAAGAAATTGTTAGTTATGTCTTCATCAAACTACTATAAGCTTCAACCATGTTAAAAAATGAAATAAAATTTAGTGAATAAATTTACCTAACTAAACTATTTTCTTAAATTTACAAAAATTCTGTAATAAAGTAATATTTGTCTTCATTGTTCTTTAAAAGGACGGGGTAAATAAATTAAGGCTTGTTCAAGGTTTCACATGAAAATATTTTATTAAAATAAAAATACTACAATATTTTCCAGCACTATAGTATTGATAAAGAGTGAAAAATTTCTTCTAGCTTTTTGGTAAGAAAATGAGCTAAACACCCTCTAACATAGACTTTCAAGTTTCTATTTTTCAGCATCATCATAGCATGGTCCTTTTCTCTTCTAGACCACCTATATTTAAAAAGAGTAAGAGAATCAAGTGCACAACTTTTCAAAGATAAATATGTGTTAATTAAGTGGATTGTACATGCATATTTGGAGATGAAATGTAGTGTTAAGAAGGAAAGAAATGTTGGTTTTTATGAATGGGATCTATGCATTTTCCAAACACTATATTTAAAAGATCTCTTGTAGACACAAAATCACCCACATGCTACCATTTTAATATGTCATCAAGTATGTTGTTATATGCATGGATCTTAAGTAAGAAAATTATTCACTTGGTGACACAATCCTTTGTCTTTCTACATGATTTTATTTTTATATTGTATTTATCCCTAACATTTGATGTTTTTGTACCCGATTCTAGTGAAGTCATAGGGATCCCTATCTTTCTGTCTTTTCAAATCTGTCGTCATTATCTTAAGACACCAATTCCTACTCGGATACTACTGCATAGGTGCTCCTTTCCATTACGGGCACTTCTGTCTTCTTTGTTGTTTTTAATTATTTTGATATTTGTGGTCGGCCTTTACGGTTTATTATCCTTATTGTGAGCTCATACTCGACATATTGTGTCACTAATGTCAAAATTCAAACAAGAGATCCATATATATACACAACATACACTCTATTATTTTGGTTGAAAATTCTAAGTGAAAATCGAATATACATATTATAACTACCATCAAAGGTACGCATGTTTTTGCTTGCATACATGCATAAGAAATGGGAATTGTTGAATTTCATATAACACATTTGCATTTTCTCAAACTACAGCCCGCTATCTTAGCATCATTAGTGCAAGGGTAAATTGAGGACACTATTTGACATACAAGCACGAATAACTACATGGAGTCTAGAATGTAGGGTAGCACTCGGTCATAAGTTCACTCTTCTGGTGACCTTTGAGGTTAGTCGAAATCACATATTATATATTTCGTTCGATTTGATGTTGCGTGAGCTTGTGTAGGTAGCTAAGGTTTTTTTTTTAGGTTACAGGTACCCTCGGTGATCAAAGAGAGAATATCAGGTGACTAACATGAAGTAACAGTAAAACCCTAGTAATATAGAACAAAGCATATTCGAGCTTAATGTGAGTCACCAATACCAAGGCGCCCTTACCAACCACCATACGCCCGTGTATGACATAATTATCAAGATCCATAATTTACATAGAGAATTTACGATGTCATCTACAACTTATCCAAAGATTTTACACTTCCTGAGTCAGTTTTAGATCCCAAAGGAATCAACTAAGCCATTTATCTATTCCATTTACTCATAGTTTTACATTACTCAAGTTCTTATCATTTATATCTTTAGTGTATTTTACCATATCAAATATTCTACAATTAGATTTAATTATTAAATCATTTAGTGAACCCACTCTTCTTCGAACTTCTTAACCTAGGATCCCAAAAACCCCATGGCTAAAAATAGTTCCTCATTTCTCAAGCATAATATGGTTGATATATGCCGCCAACCCGTTTTTCGTAATACTTCTGCAACATCTAAATTTCTTGACCTCTATCAAAATCCTCAATGTGATTCTTTTATCCTCTAAAAAATTCTTTCTTTCTAACACACTCTTCATATTTTCCTTGACACTCCTAACATTTACATACTCCCCCTAAGACAATCATTGCTTCATGTTATCCTCCATTTTCAATAGTCACCCATGTTGTTGCACGTTCTTCTCCTCCTATTATAACACATGATAATATTACTGTCGATTATTTTCTTGAACGTTTTTTTCTTGTGATAATATGGATAACAATAATTCTACTTCTAATGTTGAAAATGTAAATGTGCATGATTTCACTTCTCTTAGTAGTCAATATGAATTTAAATATATATCTCCTATTATTCCTATTTCTAAAAGTGCTTCTAATGATTGTAATGATTAATTTAATGTTAATACTCCTACCACTTCTTTGTATGTTGATGATAGTCTTGATGAAATACTTTCATGTGAAAATATGACTGATAGTGATGTCAATTATGCTTCCCATAGTGAACATGTTATTGATGATGTAAATTATCATAATACTATTGAATGTGAATTTACTACTCCTATTTCTTCTACTTTTGAAGTTGTTTTTCATGGTAATTCTACCCCTACCACTAGAACACATGTTATTGTGTCTCTTGAACCCACATCTAGCATTTTTATAGATCCTCCATGTAACTCTCCTCTTCCTCCACCTCCTTTTCCTCCATCAATATCCACTCCTCCTTCTCAAGTTCCCATGATCACTCACAATAGTAATATCCAACCTCTAAATATGCCTCTCACTTCACCAACCATTCCTTCACACAATATTCTATCCCTCATGCATGTTTTTGAACTTTACAATCTCAAGTTCATACAATCACCCTCAAAAGTAAAGCCTATTATGCTTCCATTGAAAATAATTCTCTACATGGAAATCCTATTCCTAAAAAGATTCACAATTCCACTTTCCTTAAGGACTTCCTCATGTCTAACTTCTCATCTTTATATGGCACTACCAATCCTTATTTTCATATTAAGAATTACCGTTTAGCCATGTCTTCTTATTCCCATGATCATTTGTTTCATAAAGCATTTCGTTTTAACCTTTTTGATCATGCTCTCCAATGGTATACTCATTTTCCTTATGGATTCATTAGTACTTATTCTCATATGGAGGATGTTTTTCTTAGATTATTTATTTATAACAATGTTTATAAGGTTACATATGAACGTTTAACTTATTTTCATCAAGGAAAGCATGAAAAAAAAATAGATTACATTTTACGCTTCAAAACTCACATGCATCATTTATTATTTAAGCCATTGAGTTAGAAAAGTAACTTATCTTTTGTCGTGGCTTGATTCTTTTATTGAAATAAAATCTATTATATGATACATGTGAATATTTTACTCTTTGAAACTAAAAAGTCGTTTATTTAAAACAATATTTTTTTGTGAACACATTTTACCACCCCCTTCTAATTCTTCTACTACTGCATTTTCTACTACTTCTTCTCCTCTTCCATTGATTAAGCTCCCTCCAATGTCCCCATCTCTAGCTCCTTGTCAACATCTTCCTTCCCTCCACCATGTCGACATTAGCCAAAGTCTTCCTCATCTCGACTCGCGAACCATTACAATTATTGCATAATGAAAAACCACATTATGTTTTGTGAGATTTACTTGATAAGAGGCTCATTTGTATACCTTCTACTCAACATCATCCACCTCACCACTTACATTGCCAAAGCATGACCCTCATTTTTGTAATTTCAACCACATCAATGGTCATCATGACAATGACTTCTAGGCTCTCCATTATTTCTTACAAAAATTAGAACACAAAGGTCTCATTACTTTCTTCTCTCATTCTCATGAGGGATTTATCTCTCTCTCTCTCTCTCTCTATTATTCCTCATAAGAGATCTTCCACCTCTGTTCACTTGTCTCCTTCACCACCATCTAAAGTAGTCATCCGGTTACCTCCTAAGGTCATTATCCATCCGCGTCCTCCATATAATCCAACTATTATAACATCCTATCATTCCTCCCACATTTCTACAATACCTCATTGGCTTCCAAAGCCCCTTTCTTCTACACTTCCTCCCATCACACCTTCTATTATTTTATCCATTCCCTCTGGAATCCAATTTGGCACTTAATCTCACATCGTTTCTAAATCACATGCTCCATCTATGACTTTAAGGCTTATTAATCTCTAGTAGATGACATCTAATTTCCATTTCATTACCTTATGATGCACTCTCATGGTATGGTTCACACTTGACTATTGAGGGAATATTACTCCAATGAACCTCCCTTTCACAACTCATGCATTATGTTTCATGTCATATCTTTTCTATCATCTCCTTGCATGTGACAAACCCATTTCCTAATGATGCACTCTTGTTCTATGGTTCATTCTTGAACTGTTGAGGGGCATTTATAATTGAACCTCATTCTAACACTAGGGGTCAATCGCTCTTCTTCCACCCCTTCTTCATCATAATCACATGTGATTACAACCATTGTTTTACATTCTCTCATCATACAAATACCAACGCATCGTTATTCTATTATCTTATATTGTCTAAGTAACATTTCTCTTTCACATTATCTATTATATTACATCACATACATCTATTTATATTCATCACATATTATGCTCTTCATTCTCATTAAAATATAATTCCTATTTTATTCATTACTTATCTATTTATTTCCACATCATCATGCATTTCAAATCAAAACAACCATTTCAAATATAGAAATCAACCCAAATTGCATGCAACAATCATCACATATATATATATATATATCATCAAAAATAATAAGCTACAAAATACAATCACTGCGTCGGGCAATCCCCCATGCATCACTACAACATATACAATACATCATGCATCATCCTCATTATCACAATATACAATTGTGGGATATTTAGAACTAGAAGCTTTTCCACTCATTCTATGTCCCCGATCTCGGCCTCTATATCTCTCTAACTGACTCCATAATATAGCAATCTCATTCGTTTACTCACGTAAATCATCCCTATAGCTCTAGATATCTCATAAAAACATCTTGAGATATGGTGTCTCCTCTACAACCTCGTCTAGCTCACTTCATCTCCGCATGAGCCTCATCGTGATCACTCAATAATATGGTACATGTGGCTTATGTTATAGCCACTAGATCAAACAAATGGGTATTCTCACCCATAACATCATCAACTCTCTCTATCATACCACCTCCCAAGAGCACATCTAGAGGAACATTCTACATCAACATGTGTATCAATGAATCTATAATAAATGACCAATAGGCATCAAATGCAATAAAAAACCAACATTATTTTCTACACATATTTATAATATCTAATAACTAAATAAAAACTAATAAATAGCAATGAGAAATACTTATGTTCATCTCGTGCCACTGCTACACCACTTACATTGGGGGAAGGTTTCTACCCCTATACTCCTCCAACTATTGGATCATCGACCATATTAACCACTATTGTAAATAACAACACCCATCAAAGTGTTTCCCACCTCTCATCGTATTCCCGGGTAAACCCTGCATCATCAAATTATCTAGGCTCTATATCCGTATCTGCCTCATTTGGACCACGATGTACTAGGTATGCTCTTGGAAGACCCAACCACACTCCTAGTCATCTCGTGTCTCTAGTATATCTCAACCATATCTATGGCTCGAGGGAACATCTTGGGACATGCAAAATTGTGTAGATACTCGCTTGCCTCTGAAATAACTATATCACCCTTGGAAAGTTATCCTCCAACCAAATGGCGTCTTTGAGAGCATCGTAACACTATACTATCATATACCCATCCACCATAGTCGCTATACATTATCCATGTAATGGTCCCAATCCCCATCTAATTTAGCATCAACCTATAGGTGATCGTATCCATTTTCCTACTACAAGTGCCTACCCACCTTGCTGCAAATTTCTTGGGTCAAGCCAAATTGGCCCAAGGCCCACTAAGTAGCCTTAATATCGTTATATGCTGATACACCCATTCGTGAAACAAAGTCTTGGATCTTAGTGTACCCCATGATCCTCCTAAGTAAATCTATAAAAACTCTATACATGTAGGCCATTACACACTATGCCCATGCATATATAGTCCCATACTCCTCCATCCCGTGAAAAGAGAATACATCTTGTATAATATCCAAACTCCTCCACTCTCCATTACCACCGATGATGTTAGAATCGATGGAATAAACTTCAATAACAGCAGAATACTAGATCTAAATATCACATCTATAATAATATGAGTATTTACCTATACTCGAGTTCCTATGATATATCACATCACTAGGCATACACTATTGTCTATACATCTTACACCCTACATTACTCATTCTCGCATATTACATCATCCATTTTTCTAAATACCATACACATTACATTGCGCATATTCACACATATTATACAAATTCTACTAGTATTCATTATATAGGAGTTATATAGCCTTACATTGATATTCTACATACATTACACGATGTCCTATACACTACATTTTTACATTTCTAAACATATTGCATTGCATTCTACACACCGGATATTCACATATTCTATTCATCACATGGTCATTCATTATCATCATTTCCTTGTCCTCTATGCATTGCACTCACTATCCGATGACGCAATTTAGTTCCTCATTCCATACTCACGCCGAGGGTTTACAAATCAAACGAACCTTACACATTCACCATTCCACCTTTCATCATGTGACATTACAAGTTTAGTGACATACGCCTTAGGGTAAATCGTCACCCATTCCATCCTTTTATAGTGGTATACACCTTAGGTTACATCACTACTCCCTACTATTCATCTTGTAGTGACATACACTTTAGGCTACATCGTCACCTATTCTATCATTTTCTAGTCATCTACACCTTAGGTTATATCACCACACCATCCTCACATTTTTCTATGATAAATGTTTAGTGCTAAGTCATCACTCATATATTCATCATATAGTGATATACGCTTAGGCTAAATCATCACTCCACGTATCATTTTTCATGATACACACTTCAGCTATAATGTTCACACACATTGTTGTTAGGTCACATTTTATCAATGCACCTACACACTCCTCACAACACATTCAATACAACACACACTACTTGAACATTTCCTGATGACACACTCTCATTTACGCTGAATTCTTGAATACTAAGGGGGAAAAAAATGAACCTCATTGCTTACATTTCCATCCACTTAGGGGGCACGCAGCTCCTATCATTCCATTTTTCATTCCATTCCATCAATCCACAACATGCTATATATTATGGTTACTTATACTCATGCTTGCTTTTGTTATTCATGATCACTTTATTATACATGATAGTTTGATTACTTGTATGGCATTTATCTATATCATACACACATGCGCGTTCATTCTTTTTTCTATTTGTGATCACAAATACAAGTCTCTTACATGCATCACGGATGCTCACCTTTTACAATTCCTACACCGGTCGCTTAGAGGCATCCATATTCATCTCTTCTAGGTGGTATTATTTAATTTTATACTTAGCACTTTCCATAACTTCGTTCTACAAGATTTTAACATATTAGTTATTTCTCTAACATGCTAACGGGTGCTTCATGTGTAGCATTTGTTATGCAAGGATATTGGTATCCATACTTATTTGTTACATTTGTTGTTATTATCTATCTTTTTCGATATTGTTTGCAGGCCTTGTCATATCTTTAGTGTGCACACTTATTATTTTTACATCCATGATGATCTTGTAAGTCTTGTGTTATCATGATTTATGTCCCATGTTTGCATCCTAATTTGTACAACTTACTTGTCTTCTCATGTGTCTACACTACTTTTCTTTGTAGCTTTTACATTTTTTGCGTAGCTTATACATTGTTTTCTAGATGCATGTGTGTTTACACTTATTTTTGGCTAGCCTTCTTGTTTATGTGTGCCTTGGTTTTTACCAAGAACTTTCCATGGTTCTATCATACATACGGTTGGTCTAATTTTAGGGCCGGATGTCTCCTATCATCGACGTCACATTTACCCCCTAAAGAGGGGGCATCATTTGGTTATTTTACATACTAACACAATGTATTTACACGTTTTCATTACAATGCATTTTATACCCTTGGCATCATGGGATACATACAATGAGTGAGTTCATACCATTCTACGAACCCCATACACAATGAATTTTATAGGACATGGTGTCCTTAGCATTTTTGGGAAGTAGTTATAGGCTCAGAGGTTACGCTTGGTGTGCCTCTCTACAATACTTCCACCAAAGTGGCGTTGGATCACCCAAAAACAAGGATAGTACAAAGATCTCTACACAAAGTTCAAGAAGCAATTAGAGCTTGGAGGACACATAACATTTCCTCCCTACACTTCTTCAACCTATGCCATGAGATCACCACAAACACTTGCAGAAAGAATATCCTTTACACGTTTTCTCTCTACATGAATCAAGTGCACATGTTCCATTTACATTTCCGTATTTTACATAATTTCATACACATGAGTCTTTTACATTGCATTTTTACACATACATATATACATATTTGACTACTTGATCTTTTCTCTCTAAGAGTGTAGATCTAAAGTGACCATATGAGAAATAATTTGTAAAATGGGGGTAACAAAAAGCAACAACAACAACAACAACAACACACGTTCTTTAATAACCATGTAGGTACACTACACACTGTGGCAACTACACACACGTGTTCCATCCTATGTTCACTCTCATCACTTTTTCTTTATGCATTTTTCATCTATAGTTTCCACGCTCCTCCATCTTTTTGCAATTTCATGCTTTTTGTCTATTCCTTTAGCAATTTTTCTACTATACTCTTCATGGACACTAGGTACGCATCTCTATATAATTTATGTTACTTATATTTCCACTCACCAATATAAAGTGGGGAAAAATTTAGTTACAAAATCATACGCTTTAGACATTTGTTGATATCGGTCTTATACTACTATTTAGAAGGTTTTTGACTGAAGAAAGTATTAATTAACCCCATCATTCTAGCCATATTTTTATTTTAATTCGTAATTTTTTACCTATTACACCCATATGACCATCGATTTTCTAAATTTCTACATTATTTTATCCTCACTGGGGCACCCTTGTCCTTTTACACTTTCCCACCACTTTTGGGCCTCTTCTAGTCATTTTACATCTTTATCTTTCTTTTGGTCAACCTTATTAGGGTTAATTACAATATTAGAGAAAGTGAACCCTATAAATATAAAGTTATGACACCATAATAAGGGACTTAGCATCATCTACTATTATCACTCCATCTAGAGTTGCATCCATCTATCAGTGCATTGGAATCAACATAGCTCTATGACCAAGGTACAAGCTAGGATATCTACATCACACTTCATATGGGAGGGATTTTATTCTATTCAATGCACACATTCTATTACATTCTGTAAATTTAGCTATTACTCACTATTTCACAAAGTTTGATTGACATAAGAGCACCTAGGGCATGACATGCACACACACCAGAACTACATCCGGGTTTGAAATGCAAAAGAAACCTCGCAGTAAGCCCACAAATTTGTAGCCGAGGTCATTCTCGACCCATTCATTTACATATTTATATTTTTAGGATTTTAATACTTCCCTTTGGTCTATTACACATCATTTCTTCCTCTTGGAATATTTGGAGTATTTGGCGTAGTACAGGAAAAACAATGTGACAATAAGTGAAGTTTATCAGTCATCTCAAGGACCTACGAATACCATTTTTAGGCATTTTTCCCATACTAGAGTGTTTGGTTTACTTACAAGAGCACCCATGGGTGTCCCAATCCTCTCTTAGGTACTCCACCCAACCATTTCACCCATATCTTTCCTTTACGAGTCCCGTCGACACTAAAATTTTCCTCCGTAATTTCTATTTCATTAATGTATGTATTAGAATAGGATGTGGTTAAGTGTAATTAGTAGTAGCGTCGATAGAAGATAACGGCACCATTAGTATGGTGCCACCAATAATGTAGAGTATGGTAATACCAAAGTACAATAGGAATGTTGTAAAAAGTAAATATTTATTGTAAGTGGTCCGGTAATGTTAAAATGTCAAAGTTGTGATAAGTAGAGAAGTAGGGTCTACATGATTAGGAATTAGAAATATTTTATTAGTAATAAGGACAAGGAGTGAGGTCATAAATATTTTGTGTATTTTATTTGTAAAAAGTCTAAAAATGTGGAACCCATGTGAAATGATAAGGTTTATCTTATCTTAAAAGATAAGCTTACATGTACAGATAAGAGTTAAGGTATGGAATATGATTCGTCAGAGTGGATTTCTTATCCTATCTTAGAGATAAGATGGATAAGCCTGGAAGTTCTATAAATAAAGAGGCCACCCCCTCATTTAGCATAGAAAGAAGTAGTGAGAAATATTGTATGAAGTGTGTAAAGGAAGCATCAGTTTAAAGGTGTGTTGAAGAAGCCATTAAGAGGTGTAATTGTAAAGTTTCTCCCATAGTATTGGTGGAAGGCAAGTGAAGTCAATAACACTTGAAGTTCCTCATGGGTGAGATTGTAAAAATTTCATGTTAATATTATAATTTACTTTGATATTTCAGCTTTGTCATCATTCCGTCTTATCATAGTCGATGGTATTCTTGTGTTATGTTTGTTGTTTTGTTTCCAGATTACATCCACCAAACTAAAGGCTGTGCATTAGTAAATAATCATAGCACAAGGAGTTCTCGGTGAAGAATTATCATAGTGCCGGATTGGTGATGACATTTTGGTTCCATTGCCGGGACCATTCCTCATTGGTGGATTGTCTGGAGAGATATTCCCACTTAGTCAAAAATCAATTGGAGGGTAACCTTGTTTTTACTGTGCATAGTAGTTACCATGGTAAAGTCATTTTTGTCGTGAATAGTAGTTACCATGGTAAAGTCATTTTTGCTGTGAATAATATTTAACACATTAAATTCACATTTTACCGTGAATAGTATTTACCGCAACTTCACTTTTTACTATGAATAGTGTTTACCACAGTAAAGTCAGTTTTTACCGTAGTAAGTCAAGTTTTACCATAGTTTACCGTGGTCATTTCTATTTTCTATTATAGTGATTTTAATTATTGGTGCACATAAGTCTTGTTGATTGTACTTTTGGGCTGGTATTTCACCGTGGTTACTTTTGAAAATGGGGAAGATTCCCTGCTTTTTTCAGCCCAATCTAATGAAGATGCTTCCTCTTTCATTCAAGAGTTTAAACGATCTTGTATTTGTAATGGCCTCATAAGAAGGGAACAATGGACTGAATTTTTTCGTACCTTTTTGGATGGTTCATCACTTAGATGGTTTGAAACACTAGGTGATAATGTGAAAAATTCATGGGATTTATTAACTGAAAGTTTTCTTGAAGAATTTGGTGAACAACAGAAATATGCAGATCTCATGATCGATATCACAAAGCTATCCCAAGGAGAGAAGGAGAAGATACGGGATTATCATGCTTCTGTTCTAGAGCTAAGGAGGAAGCTCGATGCCCAGATCCGGAAGGAAGGATTAGCGGATGGGTTGATGAATGGTGTGGATAATCTCCTCTGTAAGCACTTCATTCTTGGGATGAAGCCAGAGATCAGACAATGAGTGAAGTATGACCGCCCAGCTACCATTGAACAAGCAAAGGAGATTGCAAGAAGGCAAGAAGAAAGCATGGAAGAGGAGCCCAAAGAAATTGTTGCTAAAGTAGAGCCTACACCAGCACCTTTGGTCCAGAATCCACAACCACTCCCGGTGAGCACAAATATTTCTCCTAGTACATCTACTAAGTATGAAGATCTGCTCAAAAGATGGGTCAGTTAACTATTAATCTTCTTCAAGGAAAAGAATTTAGTTCTCAGGGAGGAGATAGAGGTCCAAAAAGTAATATTTTTGAAGTTGTTTGTTATGGTTGTTATAAAAAGGGTCATTATAAGTATAATTGTCCAGATAGAGCTTCTACATCTGGTACAAGAGATAATGATAAAGGAAAAGCACCTGTGAATTCTTTTGATGTAGTAGATAAGAGCAGAAATAATGAAGTAGATGTGTTTGTAACAAAAAGAAAGAAATAAAAAGATAACCAAGATGGAAATGATCCTAAGAAGATGAAAGGAGAAAGTAGTAAGAAACATAGGAGAAGAAAGTTGGGTGTGCAGGATTTTCTGATTTCACAGGGACAAGGACCATACTCCATCTTAGAAGATCTATCCAAAAGGCCTGTAAATATTACATATGGTCAACTCTTGGCTATGTCTTATGAGAAGAGACGGGAGCTCCGAAGTGGACTCAATGCTCAACGAAGGAAGGAGGTTGAGGTCCCCGTTTTGGAGGCAAAGGTAGATCCCTATGCTCACAAGCCGAGGTATTATGTAATGGTATTTCAATTCATGATGTCTTAGTTGATGGAGGTGTTGCAGCTTAATGTAATGACCGAGTCTCAGTAATGAATATGTTGGGTTTAAAATTGATCACCCTTCAACACTTATCTTAAGGTCATTAAATAAAGGAAAACTAAACCAAGGTGTAGTTTCAAATGTGGCAATATCTCGTTATGGGTGTCAGATGCATGGTAGACTTATAGGTGATGAAAATGGTAGTGTTGCGTACACTCCAATGTTGCTAGGAAGACCATGGCTAAGGAGAAATCATGCAAGAAACTACCGGAATGAAGGTTTCATGACACTTGGACGTGGTAGAGAGAGGGTGAAGATAAACGTGATCCCTCGTCATCATAAAGCGTAACCTCGTGGATTCAAGTGATGAAACCGATGATTGGACATCCTCTCGATTACTCTAGTACCAAGTGAAGTGGACACTAAAGATGAAGAAAGTGAGGTTGATGTTTCAGCCATGGATATCCTTCCAATCACAAAGTGACTCATGACCCCATAAAATTATCTCAAGAAGAAGTTGATGATCGTCTCCAACAAATAACGATTGGTGATGCTTTGTGATGGTGAGTGAGAAGGAATCCTACCTCCACTCTTTTGAAGGTACATACACATATTCACTTTTGATTACAAGGAACTCCATTAAGTAAGTTGGGTAGAACATTCTATTGCGCTGGTAGATGGTGCTAGGCCTATAAAGCAAATGCCATATAGAATGAATCCTAATTTTTCCAATACCGTAAAAGAAGAAATAGATAAGTTGCTTGATGTAGGATTCATATTTGTCAGTGGAGAATTCGTAATGGGTTTCTCCCATTGTGATCTCAATAAAAAAGAATGGGAAGCTACACATTTGTGTTGATTATAGGAAGCTCAATAAGGCAACAAAGAAGGATCATTACCCTCTTCCATCGAGATCGATCTTGGACGAAGTAGCCGGCGGCCAGAGTGTTATAGTTTTGCTGATGGATATAGCGGATACAACCAAGTCTGTATAGTAGAGAAAGATCAGTTGAAGACCACGTTCACCACTCCTTGGGGAATGTTTGCTTATAGAGTTATGCCTTTTGGGTTGTGTAATGCTCCAGCAACATTCCAGCGTTTGATGAATAGGGTGTTCGAACCCTACATTGGGACCTTCATCGAGTATTTCGGATGATTTTTGCATCTATGGGAGCAAGTCAGACCACCCGCACTAGATGGAGACATCATTTCAAAGGTTAGATGAAGCACAAGCCTCACTAAACCCTACAAAGTGTGTCTTTGGATGTTCTAAAGGTGTTTTGTTAGGACATGTTGTATCCAGAGATGGTATTGGTACTCGATCCCGATAAAGTTTCAAAATCAAAGATTTACCATTTCCTATGAATAGAAGTAAGTTGAGATCATTTTTAGGCCATATGGGTTACTATAGAAGGTTCATCAAGAATTTCTCAAAGATTGCATGCCCACTAACCCAGTTCTTGAAGAAGGATGTTACTTATGAACTAGGAAATAAGGCACATGAAACTTTTGGACAACTAAAGGAAGCCCTAGTGTCTTCACCTGTTTTAAAGAATCCAGATTGGAGCAAGCCATTCATTGTGTACACTGATGCCTCAGATGCAGCACTAGGAAGTACTTTGAGCCAAAAAGATGAAAATGGGAATGAACATCCAATTTACTTTGGGAGAAAACAAATGAGCAGTGCTGAGGTAAATTATACTGTAACTGAAAAAGAGGCTCTAGCTATCATTTTTGCTGTAAAGAAGTTTAGAAATTACTTGCTAGGGCAGAAATTTATAGTTGTAACAAATCATCAAGCTCTAAAATATATTGTCAATAAGCCTAACCCATCAGGGAGGATAGCAAGATGGATAATTTTGCTACAAGAATTTGAATTTGATATTATAGATAGGCCAGGAAAGAAGCATGTCAATGCAGATGCACTCTCTCGAGCCTATGATGGTTTAGGATCATCTTGTGATGATGATGATTTCCCCGATGCAAAGATTGTTATCCCTCGACACTGCTTCACTCGGAAATGCTTCGTTCCTTATAGAAACAGATAAGGTTAGGGTTAGGAGGAATACCTGTAGAATGTCGAGATGATGTGCGCGTACCGTAGAGAAAGATCAGGCTGACTGCGAAGAACTCCTTTTTGTCTTGGAAGGACTACCTGCAAATAAGAACACAAGACCACAAGATTTTGATTAGATAGTAAATGAGGGAACTGCCTTGGGCCCAGGAAATATGAAACTTCCTTTCGAAGGTGGTCAGTTCCCCTGCCGATATGAGTTAACACAAAATACTGTAAAATATCAATTAAATTGCTTGATCGAACCGGGTAGGGGAAAGGTCAAGCTTCTTTCCTGGTTTTTGATCAAAGGAACCGATGCCGGTTACCTATAACCGATGGCGGTTACTGATAACCGATACCGGTGGGTTCTAGGATCTTCTGGGCTGGTTGTGGAGTTTGTAATGGCTGATTTTTGGATAGTTTTTGGGAAACGGGATGGTTAGAAACAAAAGAATGACAGCTAGAGGCAATGGTACGTTGGATAATGGATCCAGAAACGGATTTGGGAGGACTGTAATTCCAAAAGCATAAGAAATGTTATAATGGAGGACATGCAAGATGTAACTTACTGGTTTTTGACGAAGATGCCAGTTGATCTCCTTGGCTGCCAACTCTTCTGGTTTCTTCACTCGCCTCTCTTGGTCAAGTGAAGTTCGACTCGCTAATCGCTTTGACTCTCCTCGATTCAAAATCCTTCGACCGATCTCTAAAATGAAATTCCGATCCGTTGTTTTGGTTTGGGAGCCCATTTACAGGGAACCGATGGCGGTTACGTAATCGACGGCGGGGCGAGTAGAACCGCATCGGTTAGGAAAAAGTAGGCTATTTTTAGTAAAATAGCCCACCTTCCCGCTTTCTCCCGAGAGATCACCATGGGCTTGGTCAAGTGGCTAGAAGGTCGGCTTTGGGTGAGTAAGGAGGCATTAGTTATGGATGTGAGTCTGACCAAGTCATGGGTCCTAATTAGGTTAGTTTAGGGTTAGGGCTAGGTCATGATGAGGTGGCAAAGTGAGGTGGCGGGTAAGGTGATGTGGATTTATCAATTATGAGGTAATTAATAAATAATTGTGTAAGGTTTAGGTAATGAGGTTAGGTTGTGAAATGGGATGCGGGTCACAAGGGGTCGTAAGACACGAATTTGGTGTCTACATTAGCCCCTTATTGTCGTGTAGCTTGTTCTGTAAAGCTGCGCGGACAATAATATGAAGTGGTTTCTCATGTTAAGGATATAGGTAATCCCCCTCAAATCTATCACAGATTGAGTGAACGGGAAATCAGGGATAGGGTTGATGAAGGGTACATGTTGTAGAGAGGATGGTAAGGTGGTGGGGTAGGTCCAAGGAAGCAGACGCATGTTGAAATGCAATAGTACGACTAGGGTACATGATTTGACTAAAGCAAACCAAAGAATGTATAGGCAAAGGTCGATAGTTTATCCAAACAAGGGTGATATAATCCTCGTATCCAAGGCATAGGAAGTAGCTCCAGTGGTATATAATGTAAGGTACCGAACGTTTAGGCATGTTCAGGCAAGCACTCAAAAGGTTGGTTTGGTTGAGATAAACGTCACGGTCTGGTCCTGGGCAAAGTCGGGTCGACAGATCAAGTCGAGGACCCTAATCATGCTAAAACACGAACAGTGAGCTTGATTGAACACAAGGTACATGATGGATGTATAAAATAAAACATTGATTATGGGTATGGTATGGAAGTGATACGGCCTCGGGTCGGCCAAGTGGTTCGGTGGCCCCGGGTCAGGTTAGGTGGGTAGGTGAGGCCTCGGGTCGGGTCAAATTGTTAGGGGCGAGGCCTCGGGTCGGGCCAAATAGGTAGGTTGAGGCCTCGGGTCGGGCCAACAGTAGGCTGAGGCCGTGGGTCGGGACAAATAGGTAGGCTGAGGCCTCGGGTCGGGCCAATTGTAGGTTGAGGCCTCGGGTCGGGCCAATGGTAGGCCGAGGCCTTGGCCGGGCCAATTGGTAGGCCGAGGCCTTGGGTCGGGCCAAATAGTAGGCGAGGCCTCGGGTCGGCCAAATAGGTAGGGCGAGGCCTGGGTCGGGCCAATTGGTAGGCCGAGGCCTCGGGTCGGGCCAAATAGGTAGGCGAGGCCTCGGGGTCGGGCCACCGGGTAGGCCGAGGCCTCGGGTCGGGCCAACAGGTAGGCTGAGGCCTCGGGTCGGGCCACCGGTAGGCCGAGGCCTTGGTCGGGCCAATTGGTAGGTTGAGGCCTTGGCCGGTGGGCCAATTGGTAGGTTGAGGCCTCGGGGTCGGGCAAATAGGTAGGCGAGGCCTCGGCTCGGGCCAAACAGGTAGGGCGAGGCCTCGGGTCGGGCCAACGTAGGTTGAGGCCTCGGGTCGGGCCAAATAGGTAGGGCGAGGCCTCGGGTCGGGCCACCGGTAGGCCGAGGCCTCGGGTCGGGCCAAATAGGTAGGTTGAGGCCTTGGGTCGGGCCAAATAGGTAGGTTGAGGCCTCGGCCTGGGGCAAATGGTTGGGGTGAGGCCTCTGGTCGGGCAAATAGGTTGGTTGCGGCCTCGGGTCGGGCCAAATGGTCAGGGTGCGGCCTCGGGTCGGGCCAAATAGGTTGGTTATGGCCTTGGCCGGCCAAGTGGTCAGCGCGGGGTCCTTGGGTTGGGCCAAGTGGTTGGAGTGCGGCCTTGGGTCGCCAAATGGTTAACAAGGGGTCAGCAGCAGGTAGATATTCATGTGTGTCAGAGTCACGAGCGGAGGGACTAGAGGCTAGATACCTCCATGCGAGAGAGCGTATTCACATGTTACAGGAGAGATTGGCAGATCAGTGGGTGGTACCAATAGCCGCGTGGTACCTTTGAGGATAGAGAGGCGATTGATCACGATCATCACCTAGGCGAGAGGGGTGAGGGTCTAAATAAATGTTAGCAAGGTATAAGAATAAATAAGAGTACCGACCTGCGCGTCGATGATATAGAAGATGTATTTGTTTAACATCTAACTAAAACGAGATATGTATGTTGATTTGCGTTATAATAATAAGAATGTTGTCGTTTTGACTTTCGGTGTTTTGAAAAAGGATCAAAGAGGAATGTGATTAAATAGAAATACACAAAAATATTTATATTTACCACACATGATAGGTTATGGTAGGGGATGGTCGAGCTAACCTTGGGAGACCCCATGTCACCGAAGTGCTACCTACATAGCCCATTGCACAAAGCAAGGAAGGGCCTCAGACCGATGTAGTTCTCCCGTAGGATCAGGGAGGGGTGAATTTAGGCAATTTGGTACGGTTTAGGCAATTTGTCGTTTGGTAAAAATTTGATGTTGGTAGGGTAATGTTGTTGGTGTTGGTAAGGTATGGGCGATGTTGATGTAGGTATAGGTAAAGCGAAAGTTAGCTTACCCAAAGAAAAGGGAACCATGTCCTGATTAAGATCAACACACAATCCTAGATGCGAGGCAAAGAGGAAAGGGTGTCCCGTAGTTGAGAAGAGCCAAACAAACCACAGATTAACATAGGATGAGCTTGAATCCCTAGGTACCTTGCATAGGCAAGAAGTCGATAGGTGAAAAGAGTTGTATAATCACAACATATCGGATATACGCCACGTCCCTTGAGGTTTGTTGTTTTGACAAATGGTGAGGTGAGGTGGTTGATATAGGCGGGGGCTCTGAGAGATTGTTACAAGGTGATTATTCTGATGAAAGAGAACCTACCCTAAATAGACAAGTCCATGACTCAAAAGTTCTTCTGAATGAGGCTTTTATTTTATTGAATATAGACTGATCGATGCGGGAAGTCTACCAGGGATATTGATTGTTTTATTCTTGAGGTCTTCACGAAGCTGATCAATGCGAGAAGCTTCTGATAAAGGCTGACTGTGTATAGCTGTCCTTCGAGGGAGCAGTCTATTTATAGTAGCAGATATAATTGTAATGCATAGCTGTCCTTCGGAGGAGCAGTCTATATATAATAACGGCAATAATTCGGCATATAGCTGTCCTTCGAGGGAGCAGTCTATATTTAATTTAGATGACTAGATGTTCGTTTTAGCGTGAAGCATCTAGTTTAGTAGGAAGTTTGACTCAAGAAAATCCCATAAGAATACGGCTTATTTTAATACTTTGAAGTCATGGACTAGACTAAGAAGGGGAAGGCATCGTAAGGGGAGGTGAGGGGTGAGCTTGATTTTATTTCGAGATGTAAGAGACAAGTGTATGTGGTGGTATGTGAGCTCAAGGGACGAGCAGTAGGCGGATAAGAAGTGATATAACACTAATTTCAACAAAGAGAATGGTCGAAGACGCAAGGCATTAGGGGCTCAGCTCAAAGTTTACCATTGCGAAGCTAAACGATAAGTACCCGATCCATAGATGTGAGTGATTATATAAGGCCCAATCCAATTGGGAGCAAATTTTCCACGTTTGCTCTTTTCTAGTTTGGTTACATGTTGATTCTCTTTGAGGACAAGATCACCAACCTTAAAGGTACGCTCATGAAGTCGCTTATCATAAGCACGTTTAATGCGTTTTTGATAGATTTGAAGGTGATCAAGAGCTGTAAGACGGCGTCGTCAAGAAGCTCCAATGGGCTAACCGCTTCTCTTGGCGGAAATCATCATTGGTGAGAATATCCCGAAGAGATATTCTAAGGGAGGGTATTTGTATTTCGAGAGGCAAAACAGCCTCGGTGCCGTATACCAAAGAAAAAGGTGTGGCATTAGTAGAAGTACGAATGCTAGTACGATAAGCCCAAAGGGCAAAGGGAATGTGATCGTGCCAATTTCTTCCAGATTCATTGACAACTTTCATGAGGATTTTGGTTAGTGTTTTATTAGAAGACTCGGCTTGCCCATTGGCTTGTGGATAGTAAGGTGATGAGAAACTAAGTTTGATACCAAAGTTGTCACAAAAGGTCTCGCAACAACTTGTTTTTGAAAGATTTTCCATTATCTCGTTATCAAAGCGTGAGGAACACCAAAACGACAGATAATGTGGTGGTTAATGAACTCGACAATTTTTTTCTTTTTTTTGATTGAAATGAGTGGAATAGCCTCCACCCATTTTGTGTAATATTCGGTCATCGTGAGTATCCAACGGTGACGCTGTGAAGAGGTTGGGTGAATCTCACCAATAAGGTCTAAACCCCACCGTGAGAAAGGCCAAAGATCTCGAGCGATCCGGAGCGGTGTGCTAGGAGTATGTTGAAGGTTGGCATGTTGCGGCTGACACATAACACAACGCTTAACATATTCGTAGCAAATGTTATCGAGAGTAGGCCAATAATAACCAAGGCGAAGGATTCGTTTGGCCACGGCAAGGCCGCTAAAATGTCCACCACAAATACCGTCATGGACCTGTTGGATGGTATGAGTGGCCTCCATGCCAGTTAGACAGCGAAGGAGGATACCATCAAAGCCACGTTTATAGAGGAGTCCCCCCATGACAACATAACGCGAAACACTTTTAAGAAAAGCACGTTTGCCGTTACTAGTAAGATCAGGTGGGAGGACAGAGATTGTAAGGTAGTCGTGAAATTGGTGGTACTGTATCCCGTGAATTAGTAGACACGTATTTATCATACAAACTATCGGGGTCAATAGGATGGGGCAAAAGTTGTTGGACCACGACGAATAATTCGAGTCAATTGGCGCGGTGGAATTTGCGAGGCTAAGCACGCCATAGTATCCGCAAATTTGTTAGTGGAGCGGGGAATGGTTTGTATAGAATAGTGGGTAAATAAAGCTAGAAGTGATTCTACATAGTGTTTGTATTTTTGAAGTTCCTCGTTTTTGCATTGGTAGACGCCCATAACTTGATTGACTACCAATTGAGAGTCGCCAAAAATGTTGATAGATTTGATACCTAAGTGTAACGCAACTTGGAGACCCAGAACAAGGGCCTCGTATTCTGCTGTATTATTAGTGCAAGGGAAATCAAGTCGGAATGAAAGAGGCATAGGTTCAGCGTTGAGAGGAATGAGAACAACGCCAGCTCCTCCGCCGCGCTGGCATTTAGATCCATCGAAGAAGAGGGTCATTGGGTACGACTCCTCCGTGAGGGAAAGAGTAGCGATGAGTTCGTCGGGAAATGTGAAATTGGTAAATTGTTCCCCGACAGAGCGCCCGTGTTGGTCTCGCGATGGTTTGTCCTTTGATTGATTTCTCGTGGATAAACTCAAGGTCGAGGTCGGCGAGAAGCATGAGCCATCTAGCAATGCGTGGTTCGGGATGAGGTTTGGCGATATGTAATGGATGGGGTCTCAGATTGGTGATGACGAAAGTCTTGTGATTTAGAAGGTAGTGCCTGAGTTTGGTGGCAACGAATGATAGGGCAAGGCACAATTTTTCTACATGTGTGTACCTAGTCTCATAGTCCACCAAAGTACGACTTATATAATAAACGGCTTGTTCGTGATTCTCGAGTCACGATGTGCAAGCATGGCTCCTACAAATATGGTCGGTGGGCGGAAAGGTAAAGGTAGAAAGGGCGGTTGTCTTGGGGTGGGATAAGCACGGGTGGTCAGAAGAGATAAGCTTTGAGAGCTTCAAGGCTTGGTGACATTCTTCGCTCCATTGAATGCAATATCCTTTTAAGGAGGTGATGGAAAGGTCGACACCGATCCGAGAGTCGGGAGATGAAACGTCGGATAGATTGGAGCTTACCTTGTAAACTACGCAGTTGTTTGAGATTTTTGGGTGGGGGCATTTCTAGGATAGCTTTGACTTTCGATGGATCGACCTCAATGCCACGCAAAGAGACGATAAAGCCAAGAAGTTTTCCCGAAAGAACACCAAAGACACATTTCTTCGGTCAAGGCTGCATGTAATATTGTAAATAAAGCGATCAAAAATAATGGTTAAAACATCGAGATGTTCACTACGATGTTTAGACTTGCCAAGAAGATCGTCGACATAGTCTTCAAGGATAGTGTGCATAATGTCATGAAAAATGTAGGTCATAGCCCGCTGATAGGTAGCACCAGCATTCTTAAGGCCAAATGGCATGACACGATAACAAAAGGTTCCCCAAGGAGTTATGAAGGCAGTCTTGTGTTGATCGGCAGGGGCGACCAAAATTTGGTTGTATCCTGAAAAGCCATCCATGAGAGAAAGCATTTCATGACCCGCAGTGAGATCAACAAGTTGATCAATACTTGGGAGGGGGAAGTCATCCTTAGGGCAAGCGAGGTTAAGATCTCGGAAATCCGTGCATATCCGAAGTCCCCCCGTCGCTTTCGTGATAGGTACGATGTTAGAAATCCATTGAGGATAGTCAATAGCAGAATGAAGGAAACAGAAAGGAGTCGTTGGAGTTCCTCTTTGACCAAGAGAGCAATGCGTGGATGCATTTTTCTCAATTTCTGTTTGACTGGTTTGGAATCGGGGTTTAGGGTGATGTTATGGACGGCAATGGTAGGATCAATTCCTGGCATGTCAGCGTAAGACCATGCGAACGCTTGGTTGCGAGCACAGAGAAAGGTAGTAAAGGCGGCTTGTTCTGATGTGTTAAGGGATTGTCCAATCTTCACTATGTGAGGATCTTCCTCCGTGTGGATGTTGATTTCTATAGTAGATTCATTCAGCATAGTTTGGGTTTCAGATGGTAGGGCGCGTTGAATATAAGAATCATCCGCGCCTAGGTAAGTGAGTATGGAGTCGTCATCCCGGCATTCAACAACATTAATCAAAGGCGAATCCTCTTCGATCATGTCCGGATACGTATGAAGAGAAGATGGGTCCTCATTATCGCGTTGATAAGTGAGAGGACCTATGAAGATAGCATTTATGAAAAAAAAAAGTTAGGAGGGATAGATTCAGGGTCCATCGATTCTGTGGGTGATGATGGCAAAGTAGGTGATGATGTTTCGGTAGGGGCAACGTCTTCCTCTTCCAGATACAAATGACAGAGGTGTCTCTTGTGTAGGTGTTTTCGAAAACCGAGACCACCGCGATCATTATGTTTGCGTGTGGTCACGGGAATGAGTGTATGTCGGCCTTGTTTGTAAAGGCTAAAACCAAAGCCTTCCACGCACAAATGAGTCAAGAAGGTGAGGGCTAAACGACGATTTGTCAAGTATTAAAATCGGATTGAAGGGAACCACACCAAGAGGAGGTTCAGGGATAATGGAGGATGTGTCAACACCCCCATACGTTAGGTTAGTGCGGCAATGGGGTGGTCCGTAAGAGATTACCTCCCCACGCGACGCTCAGGTGGGATGCGCATGTAATCGTCCGTACTCCCGCGGGTAGGGAAAGAACTAACGTTATATAGGCGTGTGACTCCCCAGCGTGAGGCGAAGGAAAACATCTACTAAGGGGTCGAGGTTGGGATGTTAGCTGCGGGAAGAGAAGTGGTTCAGGCGATGGTGGTTTCATCACCAAGGCGTAGGTGCAGTTGAGGTGGATGGTTGAGGTACATTTGAAGAGGAAGGTTGGGTTGAATGTATGGGTGTCTTAATTGGTATAAGCACATCGTTTGGGCGGTATAACATATTGCAAGTTTTGAAGGGGGGAGGATCAGCTTTTACAGTGTAAGACTTCCCCTCGTACTCAAATTTTATGCATCGATGTAATGTTGAGGGAACACATCCCATGGCTCGAATCCAAGGACGACCCAGCAATATATTATATTGGAACTCTCCTTCAAGGACATAGAAGAGTTCGGGCAAAGTACGTGGGCCTACGCGAATGTTGAGGATCACGGTGCCTAAGGTAGAAGTAATAAGCGCTATCAATGATCGCAACATGATGGGGTCGGCACACATGCAACTAGAAGGGATGTTCATTTGTTGGAAGGCTTTTAAGAGATGATGTTTAGCTAGCGCCCCGTCAATCATAACCCGACGTACTCGAATGTCTCGACGTAAGCGGAAATGAAAAGGGCAGGTCGTGGTCTTCTCGCACTAAAGTCGATAATTTCATCTTCCGAGAAACTAACCGCAGCTGCTTGTTGTTTTGAGAGAAGTGGTGGGGGGAGATGGATTGTTCGGTGAGAGAGGCAACGTGATTGGGTGTTAGAATGGAGGCAACGGCGCAGTGGTTTCGTTGGGTAAAACCTCTATCCTCAAGGATCTCAACGAGAGCTTGTCGATGAGATTCAAGTCCGAATGAGATCATATAGTGTCATTTTTACGTGATCGATGAAGCCGTTTGATCATGGTTCTATGGGCAACTCCATTAGAGACGGGATAGGCGGGTCCGCGAATAACCACTTTAGGTGGTGGTGTAATCGGGATGGTCAAGGAGAAAGAGATGCCGCAGTGTGTTTTTCTTTTAAGCTTTCCCATTGTTTTTCTGTCTCGAGTAGCGACACTAATCATATTAATCTCGTAGACCCGAGATGAAGAAGATGGTCGATAATTCATGGTCTTTAAGAGGTGGGGTCAGTAATAATGATCGATCTTGGTGAGGCGGGACAAATGGTATAGTAGAGGGAATCGACGCTAGAGGTCTCTCCTTCGTAAGTTGTCTTTCTTAATCTTTCTATCCTAAGAGGTGACTCGCGAAGGATGGTTTTTAGAGCTTTCTGCATCCTTCCACATCATGTCCAGTGTGCAAAGGTGATAGGCGCAGATTTTAGACTCATCATAATCCATGTGCCGGGGCTAGACGGTCATAAGGTCTAAGTGGAGGTAGGGAGATGGTCGATTCTCCACCAACATAGCAAGGATTTTGGCGTAAGATCCTTTCGAGTGGGTCAAAATCAAGAAGATGAGGGTATTGATTGTGTGGGTCAGGGTAATGTTTGGGCGTGTTTAGTTCGTATGGGTGGTGGTTTAGCCGAGGGTGTCGACACATGTTTTTCACCAAACGTGGTTTCTCGACACGTGGTTACGTTCAAATGGGTTAGATGATGAGGCTACGATGGCATGGTAGCGGAAACAACCACGAGAAAGGGGAGTGACAGAAAATAAATCCTTTCGATGATGGGATTGGTTTAGGGTTGATAGGTGGACCGGATACGTGGGTAACGATGTTGTGATACCCTTTGATCTCTCGATAGGTGTAAAAGGCGAGGTCATTTTGCGTAAAACAAAGGAGGTATGATATATTGGTGTAATGTGGAGGGATGAGGTCCCAATATGGAAGGTGGGTGTGATGATGAGGGTTTTAATTGTGATAGAGACCCGGATTGCGTTCGTCTCCTAGGTGGCGGGACGGATTTATTTTTGGATAGATCGAGTCGCTTAGGTGGGTGTGTCGATTGGGCATCGTGAGGTCCTGCCGTAGGGGAAGATCCGGTTAAGTTGATAGAAGTGGACGGGCATTCGTAGAGGTGAGGGGGTGAAAGCAGAACAGGGCATTTTAAGCTTCTGTAAGCACTTCGGGTAGATGGTGGAGACATCAGGATTAGTCATTTGCATTTGAGTAGGAAAAGGGGTACTCAAACGTTCCCATAGGGCCTGTCTATCTTCCTGGAATGACACTCCAGTGTGATTTGTAATTTTGTACTAAGAAAGGTGGGTCAGTAATTCCAAATTATCATGTGTGTGACACAGGAGGCAGATGAGGCACCGTATCAATAGATGTTGTGAGGTCAACCGGCCGTTGAAAAGATTTAGGCGATGAGGGACTAATAGGTAGGAGGGCGTGTTCGAGGAGATCTGTCACATTAAAAGAATGTGGTGATGTTAGTGTAAGAGATTTCTCGTCTAAGGATGTCAAAAGGAGTGGTGAGCCTTCCTCTTGTGTAGCAAAAGTGGCAGAAGGGGACGTTTGGGAAATAGATAAATTAGATAAAGATCCGCCACCAGAGGGATGTGGTGTAAGAAGACTCATCGATGAGAAGAGAAGCCCGGGAAGCTTAACTCTTCTATGGGTAAAGGAACGATTTCGCTTTGGCTTGATGTTGGTAAAGGAGGTTCTGCCCTCGTGTTAGTGAAGAGGCTTGATTCAAAATTTTCTCGATAGAGGCTTTGGGTGAGAATCAAGACCGCATGGATCTCATGAACACTCTCCTCGCCTAAGATATCTTGGTTCACGTCATCAGCTGACGAGTGATTCGGGAATGGCTTGTTGAAAATTTTCAGATTTCGGTTACAGGGGCGTTAGGATTATCGAGTGTTATATCCCCCAGCATCAACCATTTCTCGCACTATGTTTTTCAACATCTTGCAGCTTTTCATGACTATGTCCTTTACGCTGAAAGTTACAAAAGTCATTTTCTTTGTACCAGAAGGTATCATGACGGGGTGAGTCAAACCCAGAGTGAGGTTTAACAGGGGGCAAGGTGATAGCCCCACTTTGAGCAATTTATCCAATATCACACTATAGGTTTCTCCCAAGGAGTGTAGTCGATGCGCTCGGCTTTGATTTATAGGTGGTTTTCGTGAGTATCGGATGGTGGTTGGATTTGACCATCACCGCGTGGACAGCTCCTTTTGATTTAGAAGAGGTGGATGCGTGAGGAGTGGTGGTATTTGGTTTATTGGTAGAATCAGGAGTTCGGAAAGTGGAGTTCTTGTTGCGCAAACCGCACTTCTCTCCTCTAAGGCTCGAATTTCTAATTTTCGAGCCATAGAAAGGCCTCTCGCCGAATGTACGGAAAGTTTGAATTGGAGGGTAGGGGAGATGTGCTTAGCGCAGCCCTGTGTAAACATGCTTGATAAGTTCAGCTTTGAGGCAAGGCATACGTAAGTTGGTTGATAAGACCCCGCCATCGTCCAATGAAATCTGCGATAGATTCGCCTCAAATTGCTTGATGGCATAAAGGTCGTGATAGATACTTTCTCGGGCAAGAATGTTAATGGAGAAATGATCCAAGAAAGATTGGGCTAGCTTGGTTAAAAGAGAAGATCGAGTGCCGGGTTAAAGCAATCGTACCACCTGCATGGTCTGATAAGGACATGGGAAAGGTGCGGAGTAACAAGGCATCATCATGGGCAATCAAATAACAAGCATGTCTAAATGATCGCAAGTGTTGTCGAGGATCCTCTTTACTATTAAAACGAATAAATTTCTAGCAACTCCCATCGAGGAGGATATGAATGAAGGGGGATGTAAGGGTGAATGGGTTCCCGACAAACTTGTTCGTATGTCAAGCGCTACGACTTCCCGAAACCGAAGCCTCCAAATTTTGCATTTTGTCCATCATTCGCTTGATGAAATCTAGTGGTCGGATGAGGTGATGGTG